>JAJOOR010011620.1:0-20271 GCA_036250505.1 Solanum acaule | reverse complement strand
ATGTCGAGGACAAGACTTTTCTATTCTAGTTTTATGATAAGGTTCTTGTAATAAACTTCTTTTGATTGTAAAGGGCCGTGTCCCTAGTATGTTTTCACGTTTATGTCTAAGATGGCTAAGAGACTTAGTATTCCGCTTGTGTACTTTTGAATTATGTTTTTAAAAGTGACCTTTGAGTCTTATGGGATTTTATTTAAAGAGTTTTTAATTCCGCACTATTTTACATATCTAATGTGATGAATGCTAAGGGCTCGTATGAGACCTCCGAGAGGTCGAATACGCATGTTACGACTTGGGGATGCTCTCGGGTCGTGACAGGAGATGTACCGAGATTTCCATCTAATTAACTTTTTTTTTTTTTCATGACAAGGGAAACCCGCAGCCGCTACCCTTTGGGTGCGCACAAGGTAAAAACCCCGCTCCTATGCAATAGCTCGCAAATCACTTAGGAGAGGTAACCCGCACTAGGCAAGCCCGGTGCGACGAGCTCGACCCAGAAGGCAAACCCCTTGCTTTCCCTGGCAAAGGATTTCGAACTTGAGACCTCCAACATGGAAGTCCCAAGCCCAAACCACTGGGCCACCCCGAAGGGTTCTCTAGTTAACTTTTTCTCACACTTTTCAATCACCGAGTTCCAAATGCTCATGGCCTTTGACTTGGCACATAGAGGCATACCTAGGTACATAGTAGGCAGGGAGCCTACTTCCCCTCCCAGAATTCCAAACAAACCCAACATATTGGGGACTTCATTGATTGGGAATAACTGGCTTTTCCTCCAGTTGATATGAAGCCCGGAAACTCCCTCAAAAAGCACTAAATTGATCTCACGATCAGTAATTTTTTCCCTTCTTCAGCATCTCAGAAGATTAAGGTATCATCGGCATACTGGAGATGTATGACTTCCATGTTGGCATTTAAACTTGGGTTTAGGTTTGTGACTACCTTTATCATGTATTTAGACCCTCCATGGCTATGATAAAGAGAAAAGGAGACAAAGGATCACCCTGCCTCAAACCCCTGTTTGCAGGGAACAAACCTTCAGGTGATCCATTGATAAGAACTGAGAATCTTACAGTGGAGATGCAATATCTTACCCAGTGAACCCACTTCCTTCCAAAACCCATACATGAGAGCATTTTCAGAAAAATTCCCAGTTTACATGGTCATATGCCTTCTCGATATCCAATTTGCACAAAATTCCTACCTTTCCTTGATTAATCCTGCAATCTACCACCTCATTTGCAATTAGGATAGCATCCATTATTTGTCTGTTTTTTACGAAAGCCATGTGTTGAACATCTACCGGCTTATCAACAACTCTCTTTAATCCTTCTGTCATCACCTTGGATAGAAGCTTGTAGACACTACCTATGAGACCGATAGGTCTGAAATCTCTCAGCTCCTTAGCTCCATTCTTCTTTGGAATCAAAGCAATGTATGTGGCATTGAAACTTTTCTCAAAGACACCATGAGAGTGGAAGTTCTTAAAAGTTTCCATGATATCCCTTTTTACTACATCCCAACATTTGATGTAGAACCCCATAGTGAAGCCATCTGGACCAGGAGCTTTGTCCATTGCACACATCTTCAAACATGAAAACACCTCTTGTTCCTCAAACTCCCGTTGTAGAGCTTCTCTTTCCTCTTCCATGATCATTGGACAATTGATCAAGTTAACTGAAGGTCTCCAACTTGTGTTTTCTGAATATAACTTCTGATAGAACCCAATAATCTCCTCTCTGATTCTCCCTAGATCCATCACAGGTTCATCTTCAATCATCAGTTGGTGAATATTATTCCATCTTTTATGTGCATTGGCCACTTTGTGGAAAAAATTGGTATTTATGTCTCCCTCTTTTAGCCAAAGTGCCCTGGATCTTTGTCTCCATGCTATCTCTTCATTTTTTAAGTGCTTTTCATAATTCATTAGAAGAGTTGCCTTCAAAGCTGCCTCTGATTCTGTTTAAAATCCTATTCTCCATTACAGTATCTAGAATGGCTAACTCGTTTTGCTCAAAACACGTGATATCTCACCAATAGAGGGCTATATAATAAATGAGATGAAAAAATGACCAATTTGCCGCGCAGAAAGCATTCAACAGAAACAACTTGCAAAATGCTAAATGGTTAAAGCATTAGTTAGCCTAAAAAGTTCAAAAGAGTTGAAAAACAAAAGCACCTTTATGAAGACGCAACTCTCCTGGACTTTGTTTCTTGACTGGTGGCTTTCCATTTGCGTTCTCAGCTTGCTCTCTCTGCTTTTCTTTTACTTTAAACAACTTAATCATGGTCCCTGCAAGAGGAAACACATAACACAATTAGAGCACGAAAGACCATCGAAGTACATGAAACTATTTTCACATCTTTTTTCTTTTTTAATAACCACATAACAACCTTCAAATACATAAAATTTGCTGAAGTTATATCCATGAAGACCCTTTATCCTTTCTTTCAGTATTTTATAAAGACTTCATCAGCACATTCTGAATTGTGAAAAATGGATCATCTTTCCGTAAAAGAACAAAAAAGGGTTCATGTTTCATATTCTAATCCTATTTATCCCCTGGTGATGGACAAAATCATTTAAATAAACTGTTCCTAGGAATTATCCTATTAATCATAGCACAGACATGCTTGGCAGAAAGGACATGTAACCAACTCCATTCTATGAAAAAAAATGTCACAAATCAAAAGCACACTTCATTCCTATCGAGTTAATTTTTTAACAAAAGTAAGACAACAGCTCACCCATAAGCTATGTTGCTCGAACTCTTCAAAAATGTTAATCGGTGCGTGTCGGATGATTCTCCAAAAATATTGATTTTTTGGAGAATCTGACACAGATGCAGCACCCAAAGTGAAAACCCACGCAACTTAGCTCATAAGAAAACTAACCAACATCAAAAACTCTAAACCTAGTCGATGCAAGCTATGACCCAAGTCAAAGACTAAAACTTTAGCAGAATCGATAAGCAAATAGTCTCAGAAAGTAAAACTGAAGCAAACCCAGATAAGAAAATCAATCATACAACAAGAACAAACAGGAAAAATATTCAGCTCAGATCAAACACACCAGCAAACACTAAAATTCATTGATTAAACAGCTTAAAATAATCAGCAAAACAAAGGGTTTCGATAGATTAAAGCAACTAACAGTACTCTGATCGATTATGCGATCTGGGTATCAATCAAAACACCCAAAAAATCACTGAATCTGCAAAGGGTATACAGCTACAAGTAGATAAAAAGAGCTGAAACAAGAAAAAGAACCTGCTTAGATGAGAAGATGCAGAGTAGAAAAGGATCCTTTTTCTGATCTCAGGTTAGCGTGAAGCAGCAAATGGATTCTTTCTTCTCTCTTATCGAATTGATTGATGAGAGAGAATCTGAGAAAGAAACAAACAGAGAAAGAAATTCGCTGGACGCCAGTCCAACTTTTTATATTTTCACTCCACAACCACAAATACTTGTTCTACACTAGTCTATGCGTTCATCCTCGTTTGATCGAGAATAAGTTATTTTTAAATTAATTTTTTTGAGATACGCTATGTTATATTTCATTATTATGATATAAATAGTAGAATAATTGATTTAACAAATAACTTAATCCCTTCAATTAAACACAGAATAAAATAATTTTATGTTTTATGCCTAAATTATTATACTTTATATCTCACACTAAATGATTCTTTAGGCGTTGTTTGGTAAATAGTTTAGATGATGAGTCATTAAATTTTATATAAATTATATTATGTTTGACCGTTGATTGAAAAGTAAATTATTCATGAATAAAATTTATATGATATTTGATTTATAATTTAGAAATTTATATAATTAATATATGTATTAGTTATGAGGAAAATATATGTATTGACATATTGTCTTATGCAGAATAAAAGGTGAAATAATTAATAGCTTCATAAAATAATATATTTATGAAGATGACTAAACCTTACATTACTATTATCTCCACAACTCTAACTAGCTATCAAACGACCTAAACGACCTTTTAGAATTCAATTGATAATCAATTATATAAATAAGTTGTTTCATAACTACTTACCAAATGGCCTCTTAGAGTTGGTTTGTTTTTTGGGGACTAAATTTGGAAATATAATAAATATATCCACCAAAAGTATCACTAGTTTTGATATTCTTAGTTGTAATGGTGAAATGATGTTACAGATAACATATCGGCAGATTTAATTTTGTAATTTTTTTATAAAATTATTTATAGCTTTATGTTATGTGTGAATTTTCACTAGGTAAGCTTATGTTGTTGTTAATTTTTATGAGAGATTTTCAGTTTTATATATAAGAGATCTAAAAATGACAATTTTTTTCTTTAATCGTATAAATCGTCATTAAAAAAAATCATTTTCACGATCATATATCTTATATAATATGAAATATTGGTTTCTTTTTATTATTATTACTATTACTTTAGTGAATATTGTACCCGAGGAAGTTTGAAAGGTCCAACTATAGCGCTTGGTACGATTATAATTTTATGATTAGTAATTTTGATATTATTAATGTTATAATTTTGGTATAATTTTATTCATAATATTCTAGTAATTTTGATCACTAAAATGACATATATGCCTTTTTAAAATGTTTCTCGATTTATCTAATTTGAATCAAAGATACATTTTATATTATACTATTTATATTTCGTTTTTATACCAACAAATTAAATATTTTTATCTAGCCATAAAATATACATATTTATTAAATAATCTTGTTAATATTAATTCCAACAGTATAACTCATTATAATTTATATTATTAATATCAGGATAAATTATTCGCCAACAATATAATCCCTTATCCTTTTCATAAATTTTATAGAGTTTTCCCTGTTTTTATAAATTATGTCATATGTTTTATTTTTAGTTTATTGATATATTTATCGTTAGAAAATTATCTTGAATTTATCTTTATAATTAACAGAGCTTCAACGTAAAATGAATATCCCATGCAGGGGCAGACCTAGAGGTTGTCGAGGGGATTCACCCAAACTCTCTCAGTAAAAAATTACGTTGTATATTTAAGGTATTTTTAAAAAAAATTATGTCTATATATTGATTTTGAACCTCCTAAGTATAAGATTAGAGATTGGCTTAGCGGTTGAGGGGTTCAAAACTCACCTTGAAGTTCCAAGATCAAATCTTGGGCACGATTCTTTTTTTTTGCCGAACTGAAAATCTTGAATCCGCCACTGATCGCACGTACTCAAATTCTTTGAGAAAATTAATGCTCGACTTTACCCCCTATATTTTTATATTTAAGTTTACTTTTAGGATAGAACTTCATTACGTGTCAAGGACAAAAATAAGCCTATTTCTTAATGGAGGAGTAATTATTTTATTATTAGAATAGAAGTCAATAGATTGGAAAGTTACTCAACTTCAAAATTTGATTATTTTTCCCTTCAATCAATAATATTATTGTACTAATAATAAAAAATGTTTTTGTTCTTTGCTTCGTGTAAAAGAATGCTAGTCAAAGAAGCAATGTATTAATATTAGTTCTTGGAAGTGTATTGCACTAATATTATTTACAATAATAATGCGGACTAGCCACTTTTCAGCCTTACAACTAAAATATAGTCACTATAATGTCGAGTTGAAAGGGCATGATAATATATAAAAAAAAAAAATTGTGAAATTTTTTCATTTCTAGTGACTATTTTTCAGTTATATGAATTAAAAAGTGATTATTTGTGAATTTTATTGAACATATTTTGACCTCATATTCTCTATATTTTATATCACTTTCTCTTAGTTTCTAATTTGTTTTTTTTTTTTAATCTTTGTTGTGTCGCTATTCTTCAAGATTTTTTTCTAGTCACGTATGTCGTTATTTTTTTCATACTTAAAAAGTCACAGGACCTAAAAAAAAAAAAAAGGAGTAATGCCTTTTAATTCAATGAAAATATTGGTTGATAGCATTACCACTCAATAACAAGATATCTATATGAAAGTTGACGTATGAAAGAGTGCCTCATAGCAATGATAAATTATTTTTATATAACTTATAGGCCATGAGTTGTAGTCGTGAAATCAACAACTTTTGTGTTATGAAATAAGTTGCTTATATTATACTCTTTGAAGTAAATAAAGACGAAGTTTGGGTTTAGATTTTATATTTGTAAATATATGATAAATACTTTATACATTTTTTTTATTAAAAAAAATGATGTATCAATGTTATAAGTAATTTTGTTCCCGCAAATTGCAAGAATTCAAGAATATTATCAACGGATCTTGTAAGATTTTCAAGAAATTCTTTGATTTCTTCCTGAAACAGAAATTCCTTGATTTCTTCATGTATCTTCCAACTTCACTAACAGTGAAGCTTGAAATTTCCTAAAAGGAAAAAGAAGTAGATTATCTTTTTTTCTCTAAGACGATCTAAAAAATAAATGTTCAATTAAATTGTCTTTTTTTTAATGATCTACTAATATAATTTTAGGTGGAACCCTAAAAAATCGTTTGCTGTGAGATATACGATAAAAATATAGCACTATTTTATCCCGTATTTGATTAAATATATTAGACAATCATGAAATTATTACATTCTCACAATCATGAGAATGTAAGATAAATAACCTATAAATAATTCATTTTTTCTATTTATAAAGGCACTCTGATTCTTAGCAATACAACATTTATATTATTCACTTAATTTTCACTTAGGTCATTCTTTTTCAAATAAACTCAAAAGAAAAATAGGTTATTCTTTTTTCAAATAGAGAAAGTATATTTTTTAAACAACTAAATTTGTTTAGGCTTTCAAAGAGCATTAATCATAGGAATAAAATGGAAAAAATAATAATTAATCATATCTTGATTTATTTTATGAACAAGTAATTTTGAAATATATGATCTTATTTAGAAAAAGTTTTAATTAATCATATCTTGATTTAATAAGTGAATTGGTAATTTGGAACATGTGATCTTAGTTTGGAAAAAGTTTTAATTAATCATATCTTGATTTAATTAAATGGACAAGTAAGTTGAAATATTAAATTGATCAATTAATATAGGAAGGAGAAAATACTATTTTACGTGCTAAAAAGGAAAAAAAATAATTAAAGAATCATTTAAGGAAACAACACTTCATCACCCCTATAAAGTCATTCCATTTCAACAACATTTATACATCTTGCATTAGTATTTTTTTAAGCTTACTTTTTGGAAAAGAAAAAAGAAAAAAAAATGAGATCTATGAATATTGTTGATTCATGGGGTCAAGCTTGTTTAGTTATCAATCAATCTTTACCCTATAAATCCTTCAATGGAATGATGAAAATCAATTTGAAACAAACTTTACCCAATAGACCATTTTCATCTGTAACTGTTTCAGCTATTGCTACCACTGGAGAAGATGAGAAAGTTGTTAAGGAAGAAGAAGAAGAAGAAGAAGGAGCAAAAATGGAGAATGAATTTAATTTCAAGGTTTACGTAGCTGAAAAGGCGATTTCAGTAAATAAAGCTTTGGATGAGGCTATAATGGTAAAAGACCCACCTACGATCCATGAAGCAATGCGTTATTCGCTTCTCGCCGGCGGGAAGAGAGTCCGGCCGATGCTCTGTCTCGCCGCCTGTGACCTTGTTGGGGGAAACCAGGGGAATGCTATGGCGGCTGCTTGTGCTGTTGAGATGATACATACTATGTCTCTCATTCATGACGATTTGCCCTGTATGGATGACGACGATCTCCGCCGTGGGAAGCCTACGAATCATAAAGTGTACGGTGAGGATGTGGCGGTCCTCGCCGGAGATGCGCTCCTTGCTTTCGCATTCGAGTACCTCGCTACCGCTACAATCGGAGTTTCTCCGTCGAGGATCCTCGTTGCTGTCGCCGAATTGGCGAAATCTGTTGGAACGGAAGGGTTAGTAGCTGGACAAGTAGCGGATTTAGCTTGTACTGGTAACCCTAATGTGGGATTAGAAATGCTCGAATTCATTCACATACACAAAACGGCGGCGTTGCTGGAAGCTTCCGTTGTAATCGGAGCAATCCTCGGCGGCGGAGCAGATGAAGAAGTGGACAAGTTAAGGAGATTTGCCCGATGCATCGGTTTATTATTTCAGGTAGTTGATGATATCCTTGACGTGACAAAGTCGTCGGAGGAGCTCGGAAAAACCGCCGGAAAAGATTTGGCGGTGGATAAAACGACGTATCCGAAGCTGCTGGGATTGGAAAAGGCAAAGGAATTTGCGGCGGAGCTCAACTGCGAAGCTAAACAACAGCTGGCGGAGTTTGATTCACACAAAACTGCTCCATTGAATGCTTTAGCTGATTACTTTGCTTATCGTCAAAATTAGGATTATTTTTTTTTGGAATTTTTTTAGTTTTATGAAGTAATTGAATGATTGTAGTTCTTCATCATGTGATTTGAATCTTGATTTATCAAATGAAAATGAAGGTGATCTATTATATTATTAATGAATAAAGTCGGTTTTGAGTCGTGAAATCAGTTACTAATATTTATGTTGAAGTATGTTTACGTTACATTCATTCACGTATTAGTAATACTTTAGTTATTGTATTTTTTCTACTTTAAAAGTGAAGATGCTTTGGGCAACATGTATTAGTTAGGAAGGAACATGTTGCTCATTTATATGTAGCAATTGAACGACTTTTGAATTTGGTTCTTCTCTAAACTCAACTCGAACGTGAAATGCTTTGGGCAACAGAGTAGACTATTTTTTTTTAATTATATAATCGTGTTTGGATATTGCATAACCAATTAAGATTGTTTTGTGTTTTATTAGAATCAGTTAAAGTTTATATTGGGAAATGTTTGTGTTTTCTACATTACTTCCTTTGTTGTAAGTTGTTTGTGTTTTACTAGAATTAGCTAACATTTATAGTGGGAAATGTTTGTGTTTCCTACGTTACCTAATTCTTTTGTTCTAATTATTTGTTATGCGTTCCTTTTTCATCTATTTTAAAAAGAAAGTTTTTTTCCTGTTTTAGCACCACTTTACTGATGTTTATGTTGAAGTGTTGTTTACGTTACATTCATACACGTATTAGTAATGCATGATTTAATTACTTATATATTAGTTATTATATTTTCTACCTTGAACGTGAAGATATTTAGGCAACACGTACGTATTAGTTAGGAAGGAACATGTTGCTCCTTCCTAACTAGCAATCAAACAACTTCTAAATTTGATTGTTCTCTAAACTTAGTATAAACATGAAATGCTTTGGACAACAAATAAAACTATCTTTTTATAATTGTGTTTGGATACAGCTTAAATCAATCAAGATTGAAGTCTATATTGGAAAATATTACTTCGTATTTTCTACATTACTTCCTTTGTTTAAATTTTGTTTATCTTATATTCTTTTTTCGTCTATTTAAATTTTATTTTTATTTTTATTTTTATTTTAGCAACTCTTTATTTTCAACTGCGACTGATGAACCACATGAGGATAAAGGTTTAGATGCGTGTTGTATTCAATTTTGGTTCCTCGTAGAAAATGAAACACCACCCTTGGCTGTATGTACAAAACAAGTTAAAAAATTAATTGGAATGAAATCTGAATCACATGCAATACCAATAACAATGAGGATGTGATGGGTTAAATGACATTAGTGGAGCCATATGAATGGATAAGATCTTTCCATTCGACTTTTTTAAATGAGATTATTTCTTTATATTTTGACATTTTGAGCTAGTGATAACCAAAAAATAAAATAAAAAATACAAAAGATATTTTTGAACTATGTGCAGATTATTAGTTTCATCATCAAATTATTGACAGACTTAAACATATTTTTCTACATGACTAACTAAACTCTGATCTGCCACATAACATAGAAAGTTGTCTCAAACTCTTTAGGAGCATGATGCTCTTAATAAAAAGTCAAGGGAAGTGTTGAAAACCACTCCTAAACTTGACGAGAATTTAGAAGTGTATTTCACTCATATTACAAGATTGACGTGTATTTAAATTCAGTTAGTCAAGTAAATAGGTGTTCTTAAGATTGTCAATAGTTCGAGGATGAAACTAATAATTCGCGCCGAGCTTAGGAGCGTTTTCAATACTCTGAAAAAAATTATGTTAAAAAGTGTTTACCCCTTAAATGAATTTAACATAGTGCGAATTCGAATTGATAGGAACTTTATGAAAATATCGAACCTCGTATGTTAAACACAAGAAGAATAAAATGTAGTGAAAATTGGATGAAATAGCAAATTATGAATTCAAATTAAATGCTATTGCCATAGTTTCTTTTATTTGTAACTCGCAGCAAACATTCCATGTTTTTTGCCATCTCATTTGTATACCGAAATATACAAATGCAGGATTCATTTGTATACCGAAATATACAAATACAGGACCCATTTGTATACTGAAATATACAAATAGACCCAAATACATATTTTTTATGTATACCGAAATATACAATATACAATATGATTTTTATGTTTGCTAAACCTAAAATTTACTCTAAAATATATGCTTTTAAAAAAAATAACGCCGCTGCCGGGGATCGAACCTGGGTCACCCGCGTGACAGGCGGGAATACTTACCACTATACTACAACGACCTGGTTGTTGTATTTGTCCACTTTTAAGGAAACTACTCATTATTTTCAAGCATTTTTACCAACTTACTTTTAATCAAAGAACAGTTAATTATAACTAAACAAGGGTAATTTTGAAAGAATAAGATCAATTATTTCTTGAAATTCTAAAATACTATTCATTTTAAAATAAAATGAAAAAAGCTAAAACAACAGTTAGGTATTTTTAAACGGATGAAGTGTATGAAATTGTACGAGTGTTATCTTATCTGAAATCCAAACGACATAACGGATATGACACAAACTTTTCCCATCAAATGGATAGATTTTTTTTGGTCCCATATCCTCGCAAGAAGCTGCTAAAGTCAGACAGACACATAAATACAAACTTAGGAATGACAATTGGCAGTCCTAAGGGAGGATTTAGCCCAGAAACTCAATAACTTTTGCACGGATCTTAAAAAATCCATTAGATATAAGAAATACGACATGAGAATCCATTAAAAGAGTGTTATTGGTTCAGTGACACAGAAAATGCTTACATCCGTATGCAAACTTGTGAAATCTGAATAATTGAATGTAATCTCTTCAGGTGCTTAAAACTCGCGTGTGTAAAACACCTTAAAAATCTTCATTCTTATACTTAAATGATTTTGCCAGTGTAAGCAAATTTCTTCACATCTAACAATCGAAGATATATTTTTATACATAAATGTATAACAACATTTTGAGAGAATTTGAGTTGCTAGTCCAAAATACTGTGGTGAATGTTGTTGCCTGCCTTTGAAATAGTGAGATAAAGCATAAATGATTCAACATCGCAGTAAGTGACACCAGAGTCCTGACCTTTCCAGTAGTTGATTCAAAGTCATTAACAATCACATCGACAGTAAGATTTAAACTTTGTCCCAAGTCCCTCCTGAACAGAGATAAAACATGGATCAAAGGAAATCAGAAAGACGCACAATACATTAATCAATCAACAGAATATAATACATAATTGAGCACAATTCTGCAGAAATAATCAAGGGATCAATCAAGTTGCAAAGATGGATAACGCAAAGTCGCACAGTGTTCCATTTCATGACACATGATGCCCAAACCCCAAGATATGATACAGAGATGTCAAAGCTAATAGTGGTGGAGGTTCTATCATGCTTTCCCAAAAAAATAATTTCCACACACTACCAACCAAAATGCATGCATTATTCAATAATGAGATATACAGAAACTATGACAATTGCATTCCAAATGGGTATTGAGTTACTTGCACACGATTGGGTTACAATCTTTGTGACGCCCAACGATGCATTTTGAGTTTTAAAGCACGACTAATCTGAAAAGATTTTAAAAGAGAGAAGATTCACATATCTTAAACACTAGTGTGCACTCAAACGGTCTTCAAATTGCAATTTGTGAACCTTTTTTTTAATAAGTGTGGTGTCCAGGCCTGCTTGCACGTAGCTAGACTAATTCCAAAGGATACCACTCACCTCCCACCAGTGATAAGTACATGGTAACTCTGTCCGCTAGGACTGATGGGAAGAAATCACCTAGTGTTTTTGACTCTGTTAGGATTTGAACATGAGACCTCATGGTTCTCAAACCTACTTCCTTGACCACTAGGCCACACCCTTTGGTGCACTGCAACTTGTGAACTAGAGCATGAAAAACTTCGAACAACTTCAGTTTTTCAAAGATTAAAAAAAAAAAATAGATTTAGGTTTCAACTTTTTAAAATTAGAGGAACTTAGCAACTCTGGTTACTATTACAGAGGTTCAGCCATGAACCAGTTTTTGCTCTCAATCTCCAAAACTTCTTTTTACAGTAGGGGGATGCCAAAGGCAGGGCTAGTGACTGGAGTGAAGTCGTTGACAGAACACAGGTAGGCTTGGCGCTTAGTATATCTTGAAAAGAAAAGCAAGAGCCCTCCTCAGGGCGGGCAAAAAATAGCATGATAAATAAAGTATTGATCGCCTCTTCATCAAGAGTGAAATTGAAACAAAAACAGAGATTTCTAGGTTACCAAGAAGCATTCAAGGGACTCAAAAAGTTGTTGACTTGAAAATATGTACTCCATCTTTCGTAGAGTTTCATCATAGTGGTTGCAACCAGACCTCTGCAATTTTGGGGTATCAAACAATTATACTTGGGAAAAAGATTGTTTCTAGAGAAGAAAGTTCAAATGAAATTATACCAGACAAAAGTCATTTGTACTTCTTTTAGCATGCCTAAACTGCCATACTAAAGACAAAGAGACATTCAGGAAGTGGATACCACACCCCAACCCAGAAACACAAAGAAGGAAAAAATATCAAATACCATCACATTCAAAAGTAAAGAGAAAAAACATTCATAGGCTGAATTTAAATAATAAGCCAATCCACGCACCAAAATGTCAGATGATATTGCAAGCAACCAGGAACTTCCTTGAAGTCTATACTCTCTGCCTGCAAGCAATCACAATGGTAAGACCCGCTCAATGTGATGGTCCATCCGCATAGCTTATGAACCATACATAAGGAAATAACACATGAAGCTTCATCTAACAAAAACACTATTACGGAGAAAAGTGATTTGGCAAAATGATAGAAGTACAACAATCACATCTCTTAATCTTTTGCTGATATTTACACAGGAAGGATAAAACCACATACAAAGGGAAATCGTCAGGACACCATGTCGTTTGGACTGAAACTTCCCAGTAAGAGGCATTTTTATCAGGATACATCAATTTTCTGTTGTCTTACTAACAAAATATCTCGAATCCTGAAAATGAAGAGGTTCATTCCCCCAAGAAGTCCAGCCAGCTATCATTTCTCTAGAGAATAGTTCAACGCAACGAGCAGGCATAGACCCCGGCACATAATCTAGCAGCAGCTCTAATCCATGTGGATAAGAGAAAAATTATAAGACAACAATTCTTACGGTAAATAGTAGAAAATATCAATAATGTGTCATCCCTAGCCCTGCCCTCTATCCCAACCCAGAAAAGTAAAAACCAACTGAAAAGGGGGAAAAAGGGAAAAACGACATTATTCGAAAGGGGGGGAAATCAAAGGAGGACCAGAAGGGGTTGCAGCTTTGATATATTACAGGTTACCTCCAATGGGGGGTTTCCTTGAATAATCACCAGGAACACTAATGAACACTCGATTATCTGGTATAGGAGTCAATCTTGTTGAATTCCCAGAATGTGTATCCTGCAAAGACATGTCAAAGTGAAGAAAAGAGTAAGCTTTAACAAAGGCAACTTCAAGACATGGGGCAAGCTAACCTTTCCGTCACAGTAACCTAGGAGAAGACATTCATATGGTCGGTGATGAAAGAGATCCAATTCACCAGTCAACATTCCATTGGCCTTGACCTGTAACAAAAATCAACATAGATACCTAAGCGCATACTTTTAAGACAATATACACTATTCATCAGTGTTTTTGAAATTCCTCATCCCTCTCCCTACCCCTCTCCTCTCTCAGATAGAAGGTAGCTTAAAGATAACCTCAGAGTTGTGGACAAACATGATACCTTCAACCAGTAAAAGCTAGCAGCATATGTTACTCCCCATTTGGGAAATAAATCATTTTCCACAAAATCTCGCAACTTCTCCCTGTTGGTAACCCACAACGCAACAAGTGCTCCAGAGGTATGACAAAGTTGCTTGACGGGGAGAGATAAGAAGTATCGGTTTGGCAAAGTTGGGTACCTGCAACCACATGTAGTTGCATATTGAATAGAACTATAGAAATCTACAACACAGACCTTCAAGCCCAATAGTTTCAGCTTCTAATATATTAGTCAGACAAATATTGACATAATCTAATCAATCAGAGGAAATCACTTAAAATATATTTGTTCAACTACCCTCCTAAGTCTATCTACTGCCTACCCCACCCCCAAAATTCAAAGAGAAACGTTTCCCTGTACTCTGTAGGGTGTACAGGGCATGAATTATTCCTCAACTGACAGTCTTTGGAAAAAAAAAAAAAAAAAACTTTGCAGAAGTGGAACCCCAGAAAATAAATGCTAGGCAAGGCTAGCTAAAAATCTAGAAACAAGAGAGGCAAATCAGAGATAGGATTAACACACACCTCACTTTCTGACGAGCACTGCCATTTTCCCAAGGGGGGTCTATAACTATGAGATTGAAGCCACAATCAGAACCAGCTGAAAAAGAAAACACCAAATCAGAGTTTAAGCAGATGGCTCCCATATTCTAACTTATGCACGAACCATGAAACTATGTAATAAGTTTGGCAGGAAATGAGGATTTCTGCCTTTAAAATGGATACTTCCCAAGACATTGCAGATCCAATGGAATTTAATAAGCATTTTCTCTGGACAGCAGATCCCCGCTCAAACACAGAGACAAAAGGATCATAGCTCATTACCTGGGATTAAGCTGTCAATCTGCTGCATATCAGACTTCAAGACACAAGACCAATAAAATGCAAAAGTCAGATTTGACATCCCATGCAGATAAATTAGATTTAAAGAAACCAAAACCAGAAAAAGAAAAGAACAGATAGCCGTTAGTAAACCCAAATGATTCTGGTCTCTGGATTTCAAATTTCATGAGAGAAAATAAAAGAGCCTTTCACAGAAACGAAAATATCAAATTTCATTTGCATGAACCAACAATATAAAGTAAATAATGAAACAACTAAAGAAGCATCTGCTTTGTATCATACCATATAAAAACAACTCCTTTTGGGAATAATATACTTGTGATTAAAAAGCTCAGCCTCTATATCATAGCTTCCCTCATTGGCAACAAGATTATTAAATACAGGGGTCACTTTTTGTTCAATACTCTGAGCAAGCGGAAAACCTGAAAACCACACAGAAGACAGTTAGAAAACATAACCAGCCCAGGACTACGAGAAATAAGTTAACAATTTACTGAGATTTTATTGAAATGGATAAAAAGTAAGCCTTGGCACAACAGTGAGTTGTTCCTTGATGACCAGTAGGTCACGGACTCAAAGTGCGGCAACAGTCTCTTTTGCAGACATGCAAGGGGAAAACTGCATACAGTATTCCCGCTCTCACTATCCACACAGTGGTCAGAGAGCATTCGGGCATGAGCTGAACGCCTAAGTTTCTTTTTTTTTTAACTGAAATGAACTGTAAGTTTCTTGTAAAGTATAGCAAACCTCCATTTTGCAAAGTTTTATCATCTTGCTGATAATTGAGAACAATCTCACACAAAGGAGCTTGCCAAACACCTCCGAGCTCCATAAAGGAAAGGTCACTACTTTCCTGCGATAACTCCTTACATTCCCCCACAGAACATCCATCATTCCTCAAATTTCTCAAAACTTTCAAAAGATCAGCAGCTTCGAGCAGAGCTTCATGTGCTTTCAGCAAGAATGGCTTCACCTCCTTCAATACAATTAAATGTCACACTTAATGCACAGAAAATAAGCTGCTCTAAATTGAATACGGCAGGTAAACTTTTCTGAAAAAGAAACTTTTATTCCTTGACTAGGGAGTAATGCGAGCTGTGTTTTCAGTAGTTTTCCTCCTCACCATTAACTAGAAACTTTTATATGTCAAATTTAAGAGTGAATTTGTCAAAAACACACTTGAATTATCACATTTTTGCGAGCTATCAGTTATTCACTTTTTCTACCTAAGTAACATCAACTATTTATCAAAACACACCTTAGCTAGCAATTGTTCCCTTTTTCTACCTGCAATATCACCATCCTTCATGTAGGACAAGGAACAACTTATATTTGAGGTTATTTCGATAAACATTAGGTGATATTTTAGATAGAAAACTCACACGCATGATAGTTCATATATGAAACTTGAAAAAACATGAAATTTAATGGTACCTGGTGACGACGATCGGCGATTTGTTCGCGCTCGTTGAGAGATTGAATCTTCTTCTTCCTCTTACGTTTTCCTTTTCTAGAATCTTCGGAAGCTTTTGGAGATTGTGCTGAGTTCAAGGAATCGAAGAAGCGAGAGTAATACGTAGAAGGCGAAACCCTAAACCGGGTATAAGAACGGTTGAGGATTCGAACCGGGTCGATGAAGAAGGCATTTGAGTTCAGCTCAGAAACTCCTGATTCCATCAACTGATTCTCTTCCATCTTCAGAATTGGGGAATTGTTCTGCTTTCCGGTTCATCGGACAAATATCGGCGGGAAGGGGGAAGCGGGAAAGTTTGTTTATTTGCATTTTAGTACCCATATTTTCTTTGATGTACGTTAAAGTCCCTAAAAATGTTTTCTTTTCACCTCCCGACCCTGCTTCTTATTTATTTATTTATTTATTTATTTTCTTCCATTAATTAATACTAATACTAATAGAAGATCAATACAAAATTGAAAATTAGATATGAATATGAATTACATCCTACTTTTTTTTTATATAGAGATTTTTTGTTTTTTCATATAAGAGAGATTTATCAATTTTCTCAATAAATAATAAAAGAGAGCGAGTAAATTTGATTTCAAAAAATGAACGTAGACATATTTTTCTTTTTTAATTGATTAAATATATTACTCGATTTGGAGTAACATAGGTTCGAATTTTATCTCTCTCACTTGTTTGTTGTGATTTTAGAGAAGAGAAAAAAGGTATTTGTTAACGTAGGAAGGCTAATTGGGTGAAGATTTTTTTTTAATGGTGTCGTGAAGTGAAGTGAAATTATATCAACATGATAAGAAAATTCTCAATCCCAACTAACTTCAGTTAGTTAAATAGACCAGATAATTATATTGATCGTTTATCAACTCATGATCGCTGATCAATCTAATAATCTATCGATTAAGGTTATTTTCAATCTCTTTCTTAGTCATTTATCAATTCAATATTGGTAATAAACTTCCTTTTCAATTGGTCAATTTCTTAATTCGAAAAAAATTACTAAGAAAAAGGAAAAGCGATGGTCATTTCCTTCATCTAAATCTTCTCTACAATCTCTTTGACCATTAGTTCTTCCATCTCATTTTATGTTACACTTTTTAATTTGTTCTAATAAGAATATTATTAGTTTATTATGATTAAAACTAATTTTAATATTAAATTTTTTCTTTTATCCTTAATGAAATGATTTAAGTCAATCGATATCACATAAACTAAGGCAGATAAAGTATTTCTTTTTGGACCATTATTATTATTATTATTTCGTTATTCCATTGGTCAAACAACACTATACAAAAGAATAAGACATGTAACCGAATTGACAAACTTTTTTCTACTTTATTTCTTTTGCCTTGTGAAGTAATAATACCAAAGTATAATCATATTTTTGTTTGACGATTAGGAGTCCGTTATGTTACATCAAAGTACATAAAATAATAATGGACCAAACATCAAGTATTAAAAAAAAACATACTCATGTAGGGACATGTAGATAATAGGAAGACATTTAAAGGTTTTATTTTGTGTCGGTTGTTTGGTTCATAAGATAAAGTTGGATATTTCATAATTAAATTTATAAAATTTTACTTGCTTCATAGAACAAGGTGGAATATCAAATCTAACTAAGTATTATTTTATTTTTACCTTTCAAATGCAATAAATTAGTCGAAGGATTATAATCACCAAATATATTAGTCCTTGAATGAAACTAACCAATGTTTGATATATTGTAAAAGCATAAATAGTTTTAGAATAAAATTTTAGTTTCGCTTTATCTCTTTTTGATTACTAATCGTGATATAACTTAAATGACAACGTTAGAGCTCAGGACTATATTATGCATGTCAAATATTTTTTCAACAACAAATCAAATCATCAATTAAAATTAATTAATTTTAGCATAACCAATCTTCGAACTTGAAAACCCATTAGTGGTTTTCTTCTTGTGCGTGTATATGACTCATTGACAAATGACACATAACATTAGAGCAAAATTAGAGTGATTGAGAAAGGTGATAAGACCACATGGTCAATTCAAGAAAAACAACTATCGCAAATTTTCAAAATTGAATCTTTTATATATTATTAATAACTAGGAAACTTGTCTGCGCTTCGCGCGGTATAACAATAATTTAAAATAAACTTTTTATAAATTACCTATTCATTGAAATATAAGTTGCAATACTTCAAGTTCATATGATTTTTTTTTTTGCCAAAACCCTTAGATTCATAAGTTATAATAGTTAATCAATAATAAGAACAAAATTAATATTTTAATATATTATGTTAGCAAAATAGAAAATTAATGAAT
The DNA here is from genome assembly GCA_036250505.1 of Solanum acaule. Taxonomy (NCBI): domain Eukaryota; kingdom Viridiplantae; phylum Streptophyta; class Magnoliopsida; order Solanales; family Solanaceae; genus Solanum; species Solanum acaule. Next base: position 1,525 of record JAJOOR010011620.1, on the reverse strand, counting down.
CAGAAATAATTTAACAATCTAAAAGTGATTACTTTTAAATCTATAATACAATATGAATAAAACTTGAATTTTGTAGGCCATCAACTTTTATTGAAAAATAAAAATAAAACTAAAAGTATAATAATACTATGAATGACCCAATATCGACTTAAAGCAACATTGATATTAATTTGCTCAGATCAAATAATAAGAAATAATCTATGAATGACCCAGTATCAATGTTGTTCTTAGTCGATACTGGGTCATTCATAGCATTATTATACTTTTGGTTTTATTTTTATATTTCAATAGACATTTAAGAACAACATTGATATACTTATAACATATAGATATCGATCTTTTGTAGAAGAAATAATCTAAGAATTCAAAATAAAAAGACAAATAAAATTCTATTTATATATTAAAAAAACTTTTTTTATGCAGTTTATGACAATTAATTTTTGAAATAAATAAAGAAATAAAAAAGTAAAAAAAAGAAAGAAATGATTTAAGGAAATGATACACATAACATTATTGATGAATTTAAGGAAAGAACTTAAAAAAATTAATAGCATCAATAATGAAATGATTTAAATATGGGCGTATTTGATAATTCAATAAGGTTTTGAGGTAGAATTTTTAGTCTTTTCAAAATTTGGAAAAGTATAAAAAAAAATAGAGAAATAATATATAAACATCCACATAATTTTTAACAATTAGTAAGGAAAATATAAGAGAAAATGTCAAAAAAAATTGATTAAAATAAACAAATATCTGAAATAAGAAGGTTGTCATCTTTTTCTAATTTTAATTTTATTATTACGCATATATATGAATCTTTAGCCGAAGAGGTGATATAAATTTAAAATGTTAAATTTCATAAAAAATATATATGTGATTCTTAATGTTTCTGCCCTAAACTAAGAAAGAGTATAGTGCTCGTTTTGATAAGAGTATTACATACTATCTGCTGGATGTTTTCAACGTCCCCCTTATGCAACTACGGGAAATGACTTAACTTAAAAGACAGATGCCGCCGCTGCGAGGCGAGGGAGGATAGTAGCCATGCTACCTTCTTTGGCCCTGCGTTACACACCTTATTTATCCTGCCTGCCGCCCTTGGAAACAGCCTTCCTTAGCTTTCGCCCTCCCACAGGAAATAGAGTGATGTTATAATAACTAATTTCTTGTAAAAAATAAATTAAAAAAGGTAAAAAATAATTATAAAAATAAGAGCATTAAGGAAATGATATAAATGAAAGTAATAATCAAGATGAAGTAAGAAAAAATAATATGATTGATGATGAATGGAATTAAATGTAGTCACTTTGATATTCACTAAAATTTGAAAGTAAAATTTTCAGTTTTTTAAAATTAAAAAATTATAAAATTTAAAAAACGAAAAAAAAACAATAAAGAAAGTAAATAAATTTTAGGCCTTAATATATATATAGACCTTAATCAAAGATATATTAAAGAAAATAAAACAAACTTCAATCAAAGTTATATTAAAGAAAATAAAACAAACTTCAATTAAAGTTATATA
>JAJOOR010011619.1:0-36138 GCA_036250505.1 Solanum acaule | reverse complement strand
GATTATTAGAATCTGAATTTAACATACAAAAGTTATTATAATCTAATTATTTAAAACTAACAGACATACATAAAGCTACTAAAAGATTAGTAGAGCATGCTAAAAATATAACAAATTATAGTCATAGATTTCTACACATAATAGCATGAATATTATCCCATAAGCACATTTTTCGATTTTAGCATGGAGGCAAAATCTTAATTTTTTACATATTGATTTATTTCAGATTAAGCACAAAACAAAAATTACAGTCTCACAAAGGCTTGATTTTAGGTCGGTTGTTATAACACATTTACCCTGTTTTTATGGCTAAGCGATTATAGACAGATTTTTATAACAATTACACGTAAAATAAAAATAAAAATAAAGAAAAACAGTTAGCACGTATATCCCCCTCCCCTTTTAGATGATCCCCCCAAGATATCATATATATAGAGTTAGAGTTTACAAGTTATTACAAAACCGAATAAAATTTGAATACGAAAATTAAAACAAGATAAGGTAAACTTCAATCTGACATCCCTTCCCATAGAAATTCTTCAACCTCCGTACTTAAGTTCAAAACTTGTCTAAATAAAAAGAAACAATGTGCCACCAGCATATAATATGGAGAAAGCATGACAACATTTAGTTAACACATGGGCAGAATAAATACACATGATGATTAGTTCACATAGCAAACATAATAAACAACGATTATGATATCACATTTATAACATCACACCTATCAAGAAAGGTGGAGAGAACTGACCCGGATGCTTCCTTTATTTATTATTATCCATTTTTTGGACTTATGCATAATGGTAACTAGCTAACGATGCAAAGATGAAAATACATGTATAAAAAGACACTAACCGGTTAAGCAGTAAAAAAATAATCAGCATTGAAGACACACACTTGATCCGATAATTGACCCAAACACAGCAAAACAGCTAAACAGAGAGAAACCTTGAAGTTCTTAAATCGAAAGGACTTGATTCTTTTTTTTTTTCAAAGTAGAGAGCAAAAATATTTTTAGTATTTTTCCGAATGTAAGTTAATGTTCTGATCTGAGAGTGTGTAGCCCGTAAGTGAATGTGTATGAATAATGAACTAAGAGGTCTCTTTATATAGTGAAGGGGAGGGAGCATAATAAAGGAAAAGAAATAATGAAGGATCAATTAAAACATTTTCCTTGTTAAGAAGGAAGACAGAACTTATTATTTTATTTTATTTTTTACCAAATATACGAGCAAGTAAGAAATTGCTAAGGTAAACAAATCAATTAACAATACTCAATCAAGCATTGAACCAAACCTTTTTACCAAATAAATCTAAGTAGGAATCCGCCTATTTTAACTAAGGCAATTACGGTCAATTTAACACATAATATGCAATAATCAAGCAAGACAAATAATAATTGTTTAAGGGAAAGAGAATAATTACCTTTTCGGTCAATATCACCAACCCTGTATCAATGAGCTTACCATATAACCAGAGTAATTAGAGGTCTGTTCTAAAACTTAAGTAAGGGAGGAGCACTATAGTCAAATATTAACATCCATATATTAATAAGTCAATACTAAAATTGGTTACCATTATACTATTAAATCGAGCCTTTAGCAAGACAATCTACAAATCTTCATAAATGGAACAACCAAATTATGAGAAATTTAGCATTAGAAACCACCAATATTAATCGATTTACCAAATGATCCAACTACCAACAAGATCATAGGAGATCAAATCTTTGTCGATTTTATCCTTTACGAGAAACTCTTATCAGTATTAGCATTTATTCTCAACGATCATAAGTATAGCATATCCCGGCGTATAACACAATTTTGAAGTTCTGGGCAGCATGATAAACCAATCTAAAATCACATAACAACTAAAATGTACGACTATTCAAAAGATCAGAAACTTATAATGAATTATAGAACAAAAATGAAATCCATCTAGAATACACATGTATGAGCATCATGGTTTCTCCATGTATAAATTAACATATATAATAGAAAATTCTAAAAGAAGAACTAACCCGGACGGATCTTAACAGATCCGTCTTTAACAAGCCAGGATTTTAAGGTTTGGTCCGATTAAATGTTGTCCAAGGTGTTCCATCTTGTCGGAGCACGTTGGTTCGACCAACGTCGTTGCTGTCACCTGCGTTGCTGGAGCTGCTGCCAGCGATGGAGGCTCGCTGGTGGTCCTCGCCTGCTGCTGGTTCTCACCTGGCCGTTCGATGTTGCTGTTGCTTTCGCCTTCATCGTCGGTTGCCTGGAGAGAAGAGAGGAAGAGCAGCAGCCTCGTTGCTGCTGCTGCTGGCGGAGAGGAGAGAAGGGGAAGAGGCGAGGGGGAGAGAGATGGAGGCCAGCGGCTGCCTCTTGGTGGTGGCGAATTTCTTTGGAGACGGACAGGAAGGAGAGAGAGAGAGGTGACTGCTGATTTTTTTTTTGAAGAAGAGAATGAATAATGTTTAGGTTTAGGGTCTACTTTGCATAAAATAGGAAAGAAGAAGTTGATGAATCTGGACCCTTGATTTGTATCGGATGGAGGGCTGAGCTCTTAAATAAAAGAGATCGACGGTTAGGATTTAAAACTGATGTTTTTATATTTGGATTGAGTTGATCCGAATTTGGCTACAATTGAAATAGCAATTTGAATTGGCATGGCTAAAATTTAAATGAGTTGGATAGGAATAAGGGCTATTATCTAAATAAATTGAATATAAGGGGCTATGATTTAAATAATTTAGGGTGAACTTCAGGAGATGCTCTTCGATTAATGAAATACTACATAAATTATACACATCTAAGTTTTAAAACATTTAAATAAAGTAATTGTTTCGAGTTTAACTATCTATAAAATAATTTAATAATAATTACAATAATTTTTATAAGTCCAGCATGATAAAGTATAATTTTATATTTTTTTTAGACAAAATTGATTAAAATTTTAAACTCAAAATATATTTCAAAAAATATGTATTTAATCGAATAGCATTCCCATAAGGTTATAGGTCGATCAAAATTGGGTGTCAACAGCTGCCCCTTGGTTGCTTGAGAATGAAAGATGAATTGTCGGGTAACTAACGTTGACTTAGTAGTCGATTTCGTCCGACCGACGAGAGATGTCAGTAGGATCAAGTGGAATGATATAAGGTTGAAAAGGGGTACGACCGAGACTTTGGTATTAAGCCGCTTACATATCTCTGATTATACAAGAATCAGGTTGTGTGTAGTTCTGGACTCCGGAGCAGACGAAACTCCTAAGAATTGAAAGAGCGGTACGATATTCGAACGGGAACGATATTGGCTTGAATGGGTAAGATTAGAGTAGCGAGAAAGGCATGACAGAGAGATTTCCGATTTAAGAGTGTAGAATCCGATGAGAAGCGGTAACATGAGTAGCCAATGAAAAATGGTAATATGAGTAGTAAAGAGCTAATAGGGCATTTGTTGCAATAGATATAAGCACGAATATAGTAGCTGGGAGGGAGATTGATCTCGCCTGCAAAATGTTAGTCTCTGCAAATCTGTAGCTTGTAATATAACTAAATAAAGTGATTAGAGCAGATATATCAAATAAATGGTAAAAGTAAACATGATGCAATTTCCCATATTGACCATGATGTTTGCCATAAGACTATGAAAATGATGTCTTAGGCTATGATGTCTAGGGCCATGATATGCAAAATTTATATCCTCAGGTCATGAAAATGTTGTCTGCGGGCCATTAAAAATGATGCCTTTAGACTATGACACCTGTGGATCATGATAAGCAGTAAGTAAATCCTTAGGCCATGAAAGATGCCTTTAGACCATGACACCTTCGGAACATAAGTAATGAGTAAAGAAAGCGTATCTGTAATTCGGGCATCTATTGATACTTGTAGCTTGATTGGAGTTTATTCGGGCATATGCAATTCTCGAGCACAATGCAATCTCGGGCACATGTAATATCGAGCACAATGCAATCTTAGGGCTCATGTAATATCGGGCATAATGCAATTTCGGGCAGATGCAAATGATGTAATTCTCGGGCATATGCAATTCGGGCTCAATGCAATCTCGGGCACAATGCAATTCTCGGGCACATGTAATATCGGGCATAATGCAATCTCGGGCTCAATGCAATCTCAGGCACAATGCAATCTCGGGCACATGCAAATGATGTAATTCTCGGGCACATGTAATTCTGGCTCAATGCAATCTCGAGCACAATGCAATCTCGGGCACATGCAATATCGGGCTCAATGCAATCTCGGGCACAATGCAATCTCGGGCACATGCAATTTGGGCTCAATGCAATATCGGGCTCAATGCCATCTTCGGGCACATGCATTCATCGGGCACAATGCAATCTTCAGGCTCATGCAATATCGGGCACATGTAATTCTCGAGCACAATGCAGTCTTGGGCACATGCAATCTCGGGCTCAAATGCGAACTTGGGCACAATGCAATATCAGGCTCATGCGCTAAATTGTTTAAGGGCATAAACCTTCGCCTTTTAGATGGATTGAGTGTCATTTGTTGACAAATTCAGAATATTGTAGCTTTGACCCTTCGTCCTATTGTAAGGAGTAGGTGCAGTTGAAAAGTTGATTTGTCGGGCTTGATATGGAGTAGTTTGATCCATTTGTTTGATTGGAAGGGTAGGGTACCATTAATCGGCGATTGTCGGGCTCAAGATAACTTGGTCCTTCATCATATCGGAAGGATAGTATGCCATTTGACTGGCGATTTATAGTAGCTTGATCATTTTCCTATTGGAAGAACATGGTGCCACTGATCGGTGATTGTCGGACTCAATATAAAGCTTGGTCCTTCTGTCCGATTGGAAGGATAATGTGCCATTTAGGGGCGATTCGTCGAGCTTAATAACGGTCAGGCGATGTTGAAGTTGTCTTTTGTATCTGTCCCTGTCTTTCCTGTATTCAAAGAAAAATTGTAAGTTTTAAAAAAATGGGGGCGGTTGATCTGCTCCGACCGGTGTGCTCCCTTTGGCTCGCCATCCAAACCTTTCCGGGCATTTGTTTTGTAAAATAGAAGGAGAGAGAGTTCTTTTTTGAAAAAGCTTTTGAAAATATTAATTTGTAAAAAGTAATGTTGAATCTTTGACCATGGCATAGTTTGAGACTTTCCAACATCTGACTCAGTGACAAATCTGTTGTTCTGATCTTTACTGAAAATTGTAGCTTGATTGCTGCGAATTTTTGAGATCCTCTCAAAAATTCTTCCCCAGTCTTGATTTGCAAGAAAATATGTTTTTGAAGGAATTTTTAAAACCCTCTCAAAAATTCTGCCCAATTAATGACTTGCGAGAAGAAATGCTTTTTGAAGGAATTTTTGAGTTCCTTTAAAAAATTCTACCCCAGTTTCGTGATTTGCAAGAATATGTCCTTTTGATGGAATTTTTGAGACTCTCTCAAAAATTCTACCCTAGTTACACAGTCAAAAGGGAAAAATGAAATTTTTATTATGATAAGACCGAACTCCGTATGAGCGCCTACGTATCCCCTCTTAAATGGCAATCAGGTTTGACGTAGTTCCAAAGACAAAGAGCATAGTTCAAGACATTAAACAGAGCATATAGCAACAACCAAAAGATAGATTCTGACCAAACTTTATTGCCCATATGCTAACATGGGTACCTTCCTTGTCAGAACTTGACGGAACATGAATGTAGAGAACTTAAGCTTAAATGGCATAAGGCTTTATTGGAAAGTGTTTCAAATGACCTTCAACATGTTTTCTGTTGGGATTTCTTTGGTACAAAGTCCTCCAAGCATATGATCTTGGTTTCAATCAATTGTTGAATCTTGTCTTTCAGATCACGACATTCTTCTATGGTACGTCCGTTCATCCCTGAGTGATAAGCGCAAACCTTAGAGGGTTCAATCCACCTTGCACGTATATTCATCCTTATTTCACTGATAGGAGCGATGTGCCCAGCAAGCCTCAACTTTTCATAGAATTGATCTATAGGCTCAGTCAAAGGAGTGTAAATTTTAATGGGCCTTTTCTCAACATTGAATAGATTTTTGCGAATATGTTTTTGAGTGAGGGTTTTGACATTGTGAACAAGATAAGTAGGCTTTTGATATGGAGGCATTTGATATGAAGGGATTTGATATAGTATGAGCGGCGCACAACACCAAGGGACTTGGTGTAGAGGTGTTTGATATTGAGGAGCTTCTAAGATAGAACTCGGCAGACGCGAAGTGAGATATGGAGGTCTGGATGCATAGGCATGATGTTGAGAAGGATATGGGTAATTTGGAAAATGGGTGTTCTTTGGAGGCATTTGAATGGAGCTTGGTTGATTTTGCGGAGTAGGGTGAGTTGGTGAAGGATAAGAAATAGGGTTAGTGGGTGGAGGATTATCTTGGAGAGTGGCTTGACTTGTGACATGTGGTTTATCTATGTTTGTCTCCAGAGTGGGATCGACAGAGAGTAACAACTTCGCCCACCCGCGCATATCAGTCACTTCTTCTTCTAGTTCCCTTATTTTCTTTTTCAGGCTTGAGACCAACTCGTTTGAAGGATGCTTCTTTTCAATAGTCTTACTCATAACCTTCTCATTAGTCGCTTTCCTCTTCCCTTTGTGGTTCTCATTTGGAAGAGAAGGAAGAGAGTCCTTTGATCGCGTATGGTAAACCATGGTCTACAGATCAACCATTGGGGAAGGGTAAAAAAATAAAAGTAAAAGCAAAAGAAAACCCAAGTTAGAGCATTGCATAAATTGAGATAACAAGCACATTGTTTTAAGATAAAATGCCCTAAATGCAAGGAGCCTCGTTGAGCCAAAGGTAGGCCTAAGAAGACATATAAGTGATGCACAATAATTAATTCAAGCCTTATTTGCCAATTTGGAGTTTAGATTAAAGGAGATAAACAAACTTTATTTATTATAAAATTCGAACAAAACATCATAATTGGAAAACAAAAAAACTGAAATAAACTAAGGGAAAGAGGGTAACAAATGGGAAAATCATCCTAAATTCTGAAAATCTTGAAGATATCGGTTCCAAGAGCTTGGCGCCAATTGACTTCTTCTATAGGGAGTGACTTCATTCTTGATCTTCAACACGCTACGTGCCCATATGTTTTCCCTTTCATCAGTGAGCCCATAGTATCCTTCCCCACTCACTTTTCTGTCTTTGTCCTCCTTTAGGATCCATATGTAATACTCACATGTGCATAACGCCTGTCGTGCTCCCATAGGAATGGTTAACACTCGCTTCCATCTTCGAAGTATGATGTGGACTTGTGGTTTATCTAATCCAAATTCATACTTAAACTGCTCCATGTCAGACCGGAGTGGTATTACCTGAGTTCGCCCAAATTGGCGGAGTACTTGAAGATGAGTGTATGGTTGCACGCCTTTTAAGCCAATGAGCTCAATGAAGTATCAGTCATCGCCTCTTACTATTGCATGAGGGGTGGACAACCAATTGAGCTTCCATTGGATGTGGTAGCTCTCGAGCACTGTCAAGAATATCTGCCAGTCTACGAATCCCACAGGGGCGGTGAAAACTGTCATTCTTTTTGGGTGATTATCAATCTTGTTGCCATAACCCAGAAAGTTGTCTACTGCGTCGGATCGTAGGTAAAAGTGTTCAATAGCCCATAATTGCAGCAAAAGGTTGCATCCCTCGAAAAAATTCGACCATCGACGCATGCTGACAGACTCCTCATTATTTCTGCCAAGATCATGGGTACTAGGGTTTTCCTAGGTTAGCCCTCTCTTTGCGCTAAATCTCGAACCACATAACCCAAGCGTGCGTCAATCCTTCCCCTTATCTTAGGAAAAACCAGGGATCCTAATAGGGTAATGACAAAAGCATTTAGGCGATATGTTTCACATTCCTCGACGGAGCATTCAAACTCATCAATAAAAGAGTAATAACTATCATCTCAGCCAAAGCGTGAATACAGAAAGTCGAAATGAATCCACCCAAGGTCTAGCGAAGGCAAGGTTGGATTTGACTTCATTCCCAGACTTTTTAAAAACTCCCTCGATGATGGCTTATATAGTACTATCATTTCACACTCATGGTATGACATGTCAATGAAACCAATTATCTCTTCAATTGTTGGTGCCAAGTCGAAATCCACGAATTTGAAGACCATCCTCACAAGGTCCCAAAATTCTAGCAAGGCCCTAATTAAGTGAGGGTTTGGTATGACAAAGATGAGGTAGGTAAGACCGCCCAACAACTATCGAATCTCTCTTTCACGGTCTCTCTTGATATCCATCCACCAGTTCCTTAGCTTGTAGTTTACATCTACGACCATTTGCGAATTTAGGGAGTTGAAAATGTCCATGACTCTGGAAACAAAACAACAAACAACTTCTAAACTCCATTTTGGCAAAGTTTGGCTTAATTTAATTAACGTGATCACATTGTCACATAAATATGCAATTTGTCTAAAGGGTGTTAGAGCCCTTTGGACGATAAGGTGGCTACTAATCGTGCGGATTGACACCAAGGGTCAAACCACGTAGGGGTTATGCAACATGTATGACCAAAGTAAAGTTTCTAAGAGTTGGCTTGATACAGACTTGAAAGGGGTTCTATGCGAGAAGGCTCGTGGTTTCCTGGTTGTAAGACTATCCGTTCCGTCCACGCATATGCCGACTCTCTATAATTAGGTGTTTGAAGAGAATTGGAGTAGTTGTGAGAGGTGCAAAGACACAACATCACGGTAACAAAATAAAAAAGAAAGAGGGTCCCAATTAGGAAAAGTATGAGCGGAATGCCAGTTTATCAAAGCGGATAACAATTAGCACTTAGATGGAAAACAGTAACACATAAACAGTTTATGAAAAAATGGTAAATAAGCAAGTAAATAAATACATGTGTAAACAAAAGGAAATGAATATACAAACATTGAATAATCAAGCAAATAAGGAAAAGGGTATGGGATTAAACATGTAAATACTCAAATAAAGGAAAAGAGGAAAGGGTGAAACATGGAAATAAACAATAAGGGAGAGGGAAAATGGTGAAACATAGAAATAAACACATAAGGAAAAAGGGAAAGGGGTGGGACATGGAAAATATACAATGAATAAAGAAACAAATGATAACTAAACATGGTAATCAACTAAACAAATAATGAAATAACCAAATAAAGTAAACCCCACATAAATCAAATGAAACACGTAATTGTTAGAACCTAATATCCCCAGCAGAGTCACCATTCTGTCGCGCCCTGTTTTTCTTATAACGGGTTTTGGTGCACAACCTAACAACTCTTTTGGGCTTTGGGTGATTGAAGAGTCGCCACCTAACGAATTAAGGCGCGTTAGAGCACCTATCTAACCTAACTAAGTCTAGATAATGTCAACAATCCAGAGATCAGGGTAAGGGTTCAAGTTACCTCGAGGGGAAGGTGTTAGGTATCCCTCGAGGTCCATATATGTTGGTCTCGGTCGTATCTCATGCAATTTATGTGGGGGTTACAAGTAGCATTTAAGGTCACTTCATTTATTGGTTATTTGTTAAACATGATTGCTAGGTGATAACTAATATTAAATAATTAAGATCAATTTATTTATTTATTTAATTGATTAACCATGCAAGATTAGGTGATATAATAAACAAGAAATAAATATTTAAATAATTAATAAAGAGAGGAGCGAGGAGACAGAAATTGCACAAATAAATAAGCAAACGATTTTTATTTTATTTTATTTAAGCTACCCAAAATAATTATAAACACATAAAGGGATAAAAGGACAGGGAGACTGAAGAACTTTGCGGATCAGCACTCGACTTTCTTTATTTCGGTCAGCTTCTCGTAGGGACAGACAAAACCAAGGTTTGTCATTAAGCCCGATTCGATGTCATCATCTCCATAGGGCCTAAACTACCCCTACCCCACCACCACATACTTTTCATCTCTAAAAAGGTGTGTAGCGTACCCGCTTAAGATCCAAGAGGCGTTGGACTACTATTAAGATGGATTTAGACTAAAATAAAATAAAAGTTTTCTAATAGGCCCACCTTGACACCAAGTCAAACAAATAGAAAAACACTTAGCACGTAAATCTCATGTAAATCTCATGTTGGCCTCTATGTATTTTTTTTAACATGCTTGCAAACAACACATAATTAGTGAAGGTCTCATGCTTGAGTGTGTGGCATACAAACATTAACAATTATGATTACTGAGTTTAAAGGGCAGAAAATTATTATAAGTGCGGAATTTATTTATTTTTTTAGTGAATTTTAAGTGGCTAGACAATTGTTTATAACACAGAAACTACAATATTTTGGACATAATTTAATTAGGACAATAATTTTAAAGTAGCAGATTATGAAGAAAATGGCTTATTAATGCAGTAGCAGAATAGACTATTATGTGCGATTTATTTTAAGTAGCAGTCGGTGTTCAAATGTAGAAAATAATTAATTTGGGCATGATTTATCAAGACATATTTTAAATTAAACATGCAGAGGTTGGTTCATTTATATCATGAAACAATGGCAGAAAAGTGAACATAATGCAGAAAATAATTTCATCAGATTTGGTCAAGAGCAGATTAAAATAGTTCAAATGTTATCATGCTGGAAATTAATAACCTATAGGCAAGATGTGTAAGTATTTATGCTTAAAATATTATCAGACCTATAGGCATGGTATCTATTTCATTTAAACAAATTTGTTAATCCTATAGACATGATGTTTATCTAATATGTAATAAAGTTTAAACCTATATGCATGCTTTCTAATCTCAAAAAAACATATTGAAAATTACTTAGATCCTATAGGCGTGCTTTCCACCTTTATTTTACTATGCTTATACTTTACATATATAAGAGAACGAATGTCATTTATTAGTGAGCAAAACATATTCAAAACAGATTTATTTCAATTATTTAATATGCTGAAAGTAATTCTTATGGGTACTTTCTAAGTGATAGGACATGCTAAGAAGTTATTACCATATAAGGAATTATTAACGTTTGACTAATTTATTAACATCAAGATTATTAGAATCTGAATTTAACATACAAAAGTTATTATAATCTAATTATTTAAAACTAACAGACATACATAAAGCTACTAAAAGATTAGTAGAGCATGCTAAAAATATAACAAATTATAGGCATAGATTTCTACACATAATAGCATGAATATTATCCCATAAGCACATTTTTCGATTTTAGCATGGAGGCAAAATCTTAATTTTTTACATATTGATTTATTTCAGATTAAGCACAAAACGAAAATTATAGTCTCACAAAGGCTTGATTTTAGGTCGGTTGTTATAACACATTTACCCAGTTTTTATGGCTAAGCGAATATAGACAGATTTTTATAACAATTACACGTAAAAAAAATAAAAATAAAGAAACACAGTTAGCACGTATATCCCCCTCCCCTTTTAGATGATCCCCCCCAAGATATCATATATATAGAGTTAGAGTTTACAAGTTACTACAAAATCGAATAAAATTTGAATACGAAAATTAAAACAAGATAAGGTAAACTTCAATCTAACATCCCTTCCCATAGCAATTCTTCAACCCCCGTACTCAAGTTCAAAACCTATCTAAATAAAAAGAAATAATGCGCCACCTGCATATAATATGGAGAAAGCATGACAACATTTAGTTAACACATGGGCAGAATAAATACACATGATGATTAGTTCACATAGTAAATATAATAAACAATGAATATGATATCACATATATAACATCACACCTATCAAGAAAGGTGGAGAGAACTGACCCGGATAATTCCTTTATTTATTATTATCCATTTTTTGGACTTATGCATAATGGTAAGTAGCTAACGATGCAAAGATGAAAATACATGTATAAAAAGACACCAACCGGTTAAGCAGTAAAAAAATAATCAGCAATGAAGACACACACTTGATCCGATAATCGACCCGAACACAACAAAACAGCTAAACAGAGAGAAACCTTGAAGTTCTTAAATCGAAAGGACTTGATTCTTTTTTTTTTCAAAGTAGAGAGCAAAAATATTTTAGTATTTTTCTGAATGTAAGTTAATGTTCTGATCTTAGAGTGTGTAGCCCGTATGTGAATGTATATGAATAATGAACTAAGAGGTCTCTTTATATAGTGAAGGGGAGGGCGCATAATAAAGGAAAAGAAATAATGAAGGATCAATTAAAACATTTTCCTTGTTAAGAAGGAAGACAGAACTTATTATTTTATTTTATTTTTTACCAAATATACAAGCAAGTAAGAAATTGCTAAGGTAAACATATCAATTAACAATACTCAATCAAGCATTGACCCAAACCTTTTTACCAAATAAATCTAAGTAAGAATCTGCCTATTTTAACTAAGGCAATTATGGTCAATTTAACAAATAATATGCAATAATCAAGCAAGACAAATAATAATTGTTTAAGGGAAAGAGAATAATTACCTTTTCGGTCAATATCACCAACCCTGTATCAATGAGCTTACCATATAACCGGAGTAATTAGAGGTCTGTTCTAAAGCTTAAGTAAGGGAGGAACACTATAGTCAAATATTAACATCCATATATTAATAAGTCAATACTAAATTCAGTTACCATTATACTATTAAATCAAGTCTTTAGCAAGACAATCTACAAATCTTCATAAATGGAATAACCAAATTATGAGCATTTTAGCATTAGAAACCACCAATATTAATCGATTTACCAAATGATCTAACTACCAACAAAATCATAGGAGATCAAATCTTTGTCGATTTTATCCTTTACGAGAAACTCTTATCAGTATTAGCATTTATTCTCAACGGTCATGAGTATAGCATATCCCGGCGTATAACACAATTTTGAAGTTCTGGGCAGCATGATAAACCAATCTAAAATCACATAACAACTAAAAAGTACGACTATTCAAAGGATCAGAAACTCACAATGAATTATAGAACAAAAATGAAATCCATCTAGAATACACATGTATGAGCTTCATGGTTTCTCCATGTATAAATTTAACATATATAATAGAAAATTCTAAAAGAGGAACTAACCCGGACGGATCTGTTAAGATCCGTCTTCAACAAGCCAAAATTTTAAAAGATTTGGCCTGAGCAAATGTTGTCCAAGGTGTTCCATCTCGCCAGAGCACGCTGGCTCGACCAACGTCGTTGCTGTCACCTGCGTTGCTGGAGTTGTTCTTTGCGATGGCTTCGCCGGTCGCTGGTCGAAGTTATTTGCTGCTGGAGTTCGCCACACCTGGAGCTGCTGCCAGCGATGGAGGCTCGCTGGTGGTCCTCGCCAGCTGCTGGTTCTCACTTGGCTGTTCGCTATTGATGTTGCTTTCGCCTTCATCGCCGGTTGCCCGGAGAGAAAAGAGGAAGAGCAGCAACCTCGTTGCTGCTGCTACCGACGGAGAGGAGAGAAGGGGAAGAGGCGAGGGGAGAGAGATGAAGGCCAACGGCTGCCTCTTGGTGGTGGCGATTTTCTCCGGAGACGGACGGGATGGAGAGAGAGAGAGAGACGGCTGTTGATTTTTTTTTTGAAGAAGAGAATGAATATTGTTTAGGTTTATGGTCTTCTTTGAATAAAATAGGAAAGAATAAGTTGATGAATCTGGACCCTTGATTGGTATCGGATGGAGGGCTGAGATTTTAAATAAAAGAGATCGATGGTTAGGATTTGAAACTGATGTTTTTATATTTGGATTGAGTTGATCCGAATTTGGCTACAATTGAAATAGCAATTTGAATTGGCATGGCTAAATTTTAAATGAGTTGGATAGGAATAAGGGCTATTATCTAAATAAATTGAATATAAGGGGCTACGATTTAAATGATTTGGGGTGAACTTCAGGAGATGCTATTCGATTAATGAAATACTACCTAAATTATACACATCTAAGTTTTAAAACATTTAAATAAAGTAATTGTTTCGAGTTTAACTATCGATAAATTAATTTAATAATAATTACAATAATTTTTATAAGTCCAGCATGATAAAATATAAATTTTTTTTTTAGACAAAATTGATTAAAATCTTAAACTCGAAATATATTTCAAAAAATATGTATTTGATCGAATAGCATTTCCATAAGGTTATTTGTCGGTCAAAATTGGGTGTCAACAAGTAGTTCCCCTCTCGAGGATTAACAAAAATAAGAAATTAAACGAGGAAACGATCAAGGCCGACATGGGCCGCCTACGTATCTCATTCTTGAGAATTCAGGTTGAACGTAGTTCAAGTACAAAAGGGAAATATTGAAAATATATGAAAGGGTGACCGAAGCCGACATAGGCCGCATACGTATCTCATTCTCGAGAATTCAGGTCAGACGTAGTTCATTACAAAAAATAATTTCCTAACTACGGAACATTAGACGATTACAAACAAACGATGCGATTACAGTGAAAGAAATAAAAGAAACTCTGAATCTTTAAATATTATAACTCTTGATAGCATCTGCGTTGATTGGTAATTTGATATGAATATCTATGTTCAACCAAGACATGTGATCAAACAAATACATCAATGTATTTTCTAAGCAAACTGATGAGTTCTCTTTTCAAACTTCTCTAGATGGACCCTGATTCCGACTTCTTTGACACAGTTATCCTTTTCTAGATTTGCAGTTTTTGTCTCATCTATGACTTACCCCGAGTCTCGAACTGTTTCAAATATTTGAAAATGAGTTTGAATATTATGACCTCCT
The DNA here is from genome assembly GCA_036250505.1 of Solanum acaule. Lineage (NCBI taxonomy): Eukaryota > Viridiplantae > Streptophyta > Magnoliopsida > Solanales > Solanaceae > Solanum > Solanum acaule. The sequence continues at coordinate 21,478 of JAJOOR010011619.1, read as the reverse complement.
TGTCATACTCTTCAATCTCATCTTCATTTACCTCATTTTTGTTTATCTAACTTGTGACATGATATGATATTGACAGGTTTAAAAGATTATTTTTTACTGAAATCGATAACAAAGACTGTTAGATAGAAAAATTAAAGCAAGCGAAATAATTTTTTGCAATAGAAGAGGCTTTTATTGAAAACAAGGAAATACGAACTTCGACTATGACCATGAGCCATTTTGCCTTTTTCAAAACATTACGAGGGAAATTACAACATAATTAGGTAAAACGACACAAGAGGTGGGTCCTGAGCCTCATTCGAACTACCACCGATTTTGAAAATAGCATAAGATTCATCTTTGTCTATCAAGTTGAGCGTGGAATAAAGAGCGGAATGGAAGTCCAATTAAGAACTCGCTCTATTAGCTCGGCGTCTCGTATGCTTGGTGTCTCGATCATCTTTTTGGGAGCAACATCACCTTCTTAAAAAAGATTCTCAATTTCTTCTCCAAGACCGTCATCATTGGCATATTCCTCCACCAGAAAGGACTGACATAAATAAGGCAAAGACTTTAGAGGAACATGATAAATCCCCTTCTTGTTCTGACCCTCTCTTGACACTAAAGCAAAAGTTTGATGGGGTGTTGTGATCGTAAAATTGAGTTTTTCACTTATGTTTGGAGAAGCAACAATTTTCTCAAGGTAATCGGGACCATCCAGAACTATCGACTTTACCATGCACCATTCATCCTCCGTCTTTATCATACTGATAGTGGCGTCTCCATAGTTCGGTAGAGGATTACTGTTGACGCAGGGTGCGGCGGTCTGGAGAGTGACCACCCTTTGGTCGATCAAGTCATGTATCTTATGCTTTAAATTAATACAGTCTTCAGTATCATGCCCAACACTGCTGGAATGATACGCACACCTTCGATCAACTCGATAGAATTTAAAGCTAGTATCAACAGGCTTGGGCCCAACTGGATGAATAAAACCTGCCACCGTTAATCGCTCGAACAACTTTGTTCGACTTTCAATGAGCGACGTAAACTTTCGAGCAGGTTTCTTCTCGAATCTAGGACGAGGAGGATCATAATGACCTTGTTGAGGTGGATGCATTTGACAATAATTTAGGGAGTTTATACGGGGAGGTGCTTGAGACTTTGGGTCAATCATGCTACTAGTGAATCCCCCACAATTCAACAATGAATTACCATTGGCATTGGAAGTGACCGTTGGAAGGGTGACAATTCCTTGATCAATCAAGTCCTGAATTTTATACTTCAAGTTGATGCAATCCTCAGTGGTATGTCCAGCACCTCCTGAATGGTAAGCACAATGAATATTGGGTCGGTAAAGTCTGGAATTGACATTAACATTTTTTGGATCAATTGTTTGCATCAAACCAGCCACTTTCAATCTCTAAAAGAGTTGGGTTCGATTTTCAACCAAAAGAGTAAAGACTTGAGAAGGTTTCTTCAAAAACTCCTGACAAGAAAGATTGTAATTATTTCGTGAAGATGGGGGTACTTGGCGGTAACTGGTAGGATTTTGGCGAGTAGGTGCTGGTGTATGGAAATTTTGGTATTGCGGAGCTTGGTAGCTATGAGGGGCATTTGGGTAATTTCGCAATGCAACTTGGTAACTTGATTGAGCATTTCGGTAATTTGGCAATGGAGCTTGGTAGTTTGGATGATTTGGTGGTGGAGCTTGGTGATCTGGTTGGATGGAGTGAGTATTTTGTGGAGCTAAATGGTAGGTTTTGGATGGTAAAGGCTTTCAACCATTGAGACGGCATGCCTCTTTGATTTTTGGCTCGATTCGAATGAGATAGAGGAGACATTTTCCCTCTTCCTCCTTAATGGTCTCGAGGATTCATCGTGGAGAGTCATTCGAATGATTTTTCCGATCTTGAGACCGTCTTTAATAGCTTCACCAATTTTGACTATCTCACTGAACTTTTCTCCTAAAATGAGGAACATCCTATTGTAGTACTCCGGCTCTTGAATGCGCATGAAGACTTCAATAATTTTTTTCTCGGTCATGAAAGGCCTAACCCTTGCGGCCTCTCTTCTCCAACGGTAGGCATACTCTCGATAGCTTTCAGTAGAATTATGTTTGATTCTCTCCAAAGAGTATCGATCGGGAATGAATTCTACATTGTAACCAAACCTTTCAATGAAGTCTTTAGCCAAAACGTTCTAACTTGGCCACTACTTGATTTCTTTAGAAATAAACCATTCCAATGCTTCTCCTTTTAGACTTCGACTAAAGAGTCGCATCAACAAAGCTTCATCTTTCCCTACTCCAATAAGTTGATCACAATAAGCCCTCAAATGAGTCAAAGGATTTTCAACTCCACTAAAAATGTCAAATTTTGGTATTTTAAAACCTTTTCGAAGCTCTAAATGTGTTGGCGACACAAATCTTCATAATTCAACCCACAATGTATGGGCTGTATTGAAAGTCCTTCATTGCATTCATAATTTCCTCTCTGATGCCTTGCTCAACCTTTTCTCTGATGACCTTCCACTCCCTTTCCTTCTTCTCATAATGATCGGGTTCAAAATGTGTGGTAAAGGAAGGGTACAATTCAAGCGATAATGGAAGATGACATGCGGGTTTTAGAGGTATAGATTGAGTGGTAGGTAGATTTTGGACAATTTGAGTAGGGATTTGATGGACCGGAGGAAAATTATGGAAAGTGTTGGTATTTGGATTTTGAGAAATGGGTAACTTTTGGTGTGAAGAGCTAGCATGATGTGGGTTAGGGGTGGTTAAGTCGATGATAGGGGGTTTTGGAATGGTAGCGGTGGTTGAATTGTCTGGGAAACGTTCGAATGCTGGATCCAAAGTAGGAAAACTGAGTGGAGGCCTTTCGTTGTCTGGAGTAGGAGTGTTGGCAATGATAACTAGATTTGTCAAATCTCAGGTCTTATCCATTTCAACCCTCATTTCAACAATCTGTTGGAACAATTGTGCAATCAACTTGTTTTGTTCAGCAATAATAAGGTCATTCACAGTAATTTTGGTCAAATTAGTATTTTCAACATTTTCAACCATTATTTCTTTACCTTTATACAAACATTGGTCGGAGAAGGAATCTTTAGGGTCTTTGGACCTTGTGAAATATGGATGTTCAGCCATTTTCTCAACACAGATCATTTTTGAGTACCTGACAAATAAAAACAACTCAAAGGCAAATGTGTTAGTCCGTGTCGATGATAAATAATACAAAATATCACATACAGTAATAAGAGTTGCTTCAATTAAAGATAAAATAGCCCACATATATAGAGAAATGACCAAATAGCCAGGAATTTATCTATTTAATTTTGACCTTAGTGAATCAAAAATGTCGACTTGAGTCAAGACAAAGTCGATTGTATTGTCGTACTTCTGATTTTCGATTGATATATAACTCCAATTTATTTGTAAGAGTAAGGAAAGATAGAATTTATCAAAAATGGAAACTGAACCTTGAAAGACTGCCTACGTATCTCACGAAGGAGAATTCAGGTTCTACGTAGTTCGACCCACTTGAATCTCTTTTTGATTTGAGATAAAGGGTTAACTTTTTTTTTCTGAGATGAGAAAGTAAGATTTGAAAAATAAAGTTCAAACTTTATCAGGAAACTAAAGACTCGAAGAGTATTTGGACGCACTTTTAATAGTGACTTGATATTTGTGTTTAAAGAATTCTAAAAAATAATTCGAAGAGAAGTGAGCTAGAATATCTTCAATTAAACAACATATTTTCACACAAGCAATTATAACACATAAGCAAATATTGCGCGTTCTAAACAAATATGTGACCCTTTTGTGCCAAGGGTAGGCCTAACGATTCAAAGGATCTATAACGTCGTTTGAAACTTTGCATTGCCTCGAAACCCAAATTTATACAAATTTTATGAATAAAACTGAAAGGGGATACATAATAGGGAAAATAGATACAAATAATCAATCTCACGCAGGGATACAATCCTAAACTATGCTTCAATGGACGGTCCTTCTATTTTATTTCTTGTCATCTCCAAATGTCCACACTTTTGGATGAAATGGTAACTTGATGCTTCTTCGACTCAAACAAACTATTAAACTCCCAACCCCAAGAGAGAATGATTTGCCCAATGACGTATACATCCTTCAAATTTAAACACATAAGCATGATTGTCTTTTACTGACCAATGAGTCAAATCAACACAAAGTGAGTTTCTAATGGTCCCAACACGCCTTGGGTGTTAGGTCAACTTAGTTCAAAATGCACTAAATTAGAGATTTGATTTCACTCTACGCTAGTTGACTAAGAGCGACTTTTCTTTATAGTGGATTGGTGACACAAGCGGACTACTTGGGCTAGGACAGTTAATGATCGTTGACTATCCATTAGCCAACTACATTCGTCAGGGTATTTCGAGAACAATTTGATTAACGAACAACTGCAGCCCGCATAATCGTCCTTTAAGTAAAAAATAAAAAATTAGCGTCACTTGACGGAATATGTTATGCCATGAATGCAACAATTTATAACAATTTAAACACATTAAACACAAATAAACAATTCAACAATTAATAACAATTAGTCAAATCTTATGATTAGAACTTAATTAAGTCCCCAGCTGAGTCGTCATTTCTGTTATGCAGTAATTTTACTAACCTTTAGAAAAATCACTTTTTTGAAATGTTCCAAGTATAAAACAAAAAAAATACTTATAAAAGAGTCTCCACTTAATATTTGAAAGAAATTAAGAAAACTTGTATATTTAAAAAGATTCTAACAGATTAAATCTTTATAAATTTAGAGAAAAATGGGTAAGAGGTTCTTATTTACGCTTCAAGAAGGTTTTTAAGGCATTTGAAGCGCCCGCTAACACACGATTGACCTACGACTTGACTAAAATATGGTTTGACTATTTTTAGAAAAAAAAAGTGTTTTAACATAGAAATAATAATTTACAATACTCGATTAACTTGAGAAAATAGTTAAAAAGAACAATTTTTAAAGAAAATTGGACCTTAATAGAAATATTTGTATTAAAACAAGTAATTAGAATTTTAACAAAACTAGATTAATTAGTTTTTATTTGAATCATTTTAAAATAATAATTTAAAACAATTTGGTTAATCAGATTATGAAAACTATTTTAATTTAATTGAAGGATAAATAAAAGTTTTGACTACATATATTCAAAATAAGTACACAAGTTAATAAAAAGGTTTTACTAACATAAAGAATATAGTTCATCTTTTGGGGAACTAATAATTCTAAAATTAGAGTTAATAAACAATAAACTAATCACAATTAAATAATTTAATAGAAAGGGAGAGATTGAATTTGGGCCTTTCTTGGGCCAAATTCATTGCTACTTTTGGGATTTAACCCAATTCCCATTTTTGTATACATATGTTGTATATCAGTGTATATCGAATGTATACAACCCATTTTTCTGCTTTCCGAGACCTGTACGTCAACTCCAAATACTCGTTCTTTGATTTCTCAAGGTTGGCTGACTCGATATAGAAGAAATGTTGAATTTCGACACCACTCAAGAGGCAAGGATAGGAGATTGGAGTTCATGACGAACTCGGATAGATTTTCATGTAAAACAAATAAATGATAGAATTAGTATTTAAAGGAGGATATGAGATGATAAAATTATCGACACATGCTTATCTTCATTAACCAAATAGCTATAAAGGGATTGGATGAGGACTTGATATTTCATATTATGGATGCTGACCAGTAAAGGGGATGAACTACAATATGAGCTAGAAATATGCTTTAAAGACAATCCAATGCTTTATGCTTTCCAGGAAACAAATAATGAAGGAAACATAGGGACCAAATTCAAATATTTTAATTTAAACACTCCTATTTTAACCATTACGGGCCATTTCGAAAGGAAACTAAAGCAAACTTCATGAAATCAAAGCCAAATAAGGATAAGGACTACATGTCACATTCTCAACTAACAAATGAGGTTCATAATAACCCAATTAGTGATTTTTCCAATCATGATGTGGTAAACCAGTGATGAAGAGCAAATAGTGCAGATGGAATGCGACCAATTATTTTTATGCTTAAATTGAGACTCTAACAATCACATGAAGCAATAAATCGAGACCTTCACCCGAATCTAGTGCTTTGAACGTTAATTAACAAATTTATCGAAAGAAATATAGACAGAGGCATATACGAGACGCTCAAGGAGAAACAATTTTTGATTGAAAATTTATAGCCAAACCCAAACACATGAATATAAGGCAATGTTTAAACTATTTTTAACATGAACAACAAATCGAGCATGGGGGGAATAAATTCACACTATCTGCAGATTATGCTAAACTCATGTGGTCAAAGAGCAAAGCTTACCATGGAAAAAATGAGAGGTTGAAACTATGAATCATGGAATAAACAAGTTACGGTCATAGCAACATGCTTTGAAACCAAAAGAGCACAAAATGACACACCAACTTGGACAACACTGAGGTATATATAGAAAGAGGTCGGATTTGCCTATGACGTAAGTTCCAGCTAACGTTAACAAGAATCTATAACAGTGAAAGGGACAAAGTGAACAGCCAATGCAGCGAGCATTTTCATATCATACTGATGCAATTTTAGAACCAAACAGTGAACATTCCAAACAACCCGACTGATGTACTCATAGTTGAGATGAAATAAGTGCTAAGTCATTTCAATCGACACCAAGTAGCAAATTAGCTAGCTTCACAGACACAAAATCGGGCTAATAAATATAACGACCAACATATAATATTGAAGTAAACATTCACAAATGCTGGACTCACGCTTACTGTCCAAAAACTCACAGGAAAACAGGATTAAAGCAACTGCTACACGAAAAAACCAAACACTCTTACTAACAGACCCTGTATCAAGTGTTGAACACACACAACATGCTCCAATGAAACATAATACAAGAGTAGGCGAGGTTACCTTTTTTTGGGTAGCATATCGAGCTACGAGCTTGACCGTGAAGCTTTTACACCATTGTGAGATTAACTCGAACAAGAAGAGAATTGATACAAAATAAAAACTAGCTCTCAATTTTTAATCCTTTGGATTAAAAAAATAAAACTTATGTTCTTCAGAATCTAAAAATCTCTTGTCCCCAACCTCTCAACTCTTAAGACTTATAAAACTTGTATTTCCTAAAACTTTATGTGTTTTTTTCTCTCCCCCTTCTCTTAACAGTGAATAGGGGTATTTATAGGCCGAATTTGGGATTGAAAAAATGGGAGAATGGGTTGAAAAGATTGGATGATTTCCAAATTCAAAATTCAAAAATCTCTTCTCAAAAGATAAGGTAGCCAGATTTCCGCTATTTGGTGGGATTTTCGCGTGAAGAGGATGATATAGGGGTCGTAGGGTATGGCTACTTTTTCCGATTTGCTGGGATTTACTGCGCTGGATTATTGTTCGTTTCTGGGTTTGGTGTTGTAAGGAAGAAGACGAGGCAGTGGGGTTCGGTCGTTTGGTATGTGGTACGTATTGTTGTTGTTGTATTGGTTTGGTGATGGGTTTCTTTGGTATTGAGGTATTGGGTTGGATGAATTGCAAATAGTGGGTTGGGAATATTGCATGTTTTATTGTTGTTGGGTTGCTGGAGTTTGGTAACAATTTAAGGAGTTGGGAATAATAAAGTGAGCTGGAAATTGGCCCAACTTTGCTCTTAAATTTATCCAACAAGTAGAGCAAAATATTGGTTAGATTTGATTTTGACAAATAACCAAATAAATTGCAAATTCGGTCAAGTTTGGATAAGACAAATTAATATTAATTAATTAACAAGCTTCTTAATCTTATCGAAATAAAATAACTAATTTAATTATAAACTAATAACTAACAAAAAAAATATGCCAACTTAAAGTAAACTAATTTAATAAAATATTCAACTAAAAAAAAATCTTTTCTGAGTTGATTGTCGAATATTATAAAATATACTAATTATATACAAAATTAAGTAAAACATATATGTTATTTAAAAATTATAAAAAAGTGATGGAAATAACTTGCAAACTCTATTTACTTTATTTTCTTGAATATTTTTTTTTTTTATAAAACTAATAATGTTAAATCATTTGAAATTGGAAAAGCTCGATTATTAATTTATATTGTGGAGGGCCAAATTTGGGTGTCAACAGTTGGATTGACTCGTGGTAGAAATTGATTATCATAAATTGCACAGTTAAGCTGAAATCGTTGGGAGATTTAGAAAAAAGAAAACACTAGAAAAATTTATTGCCTGGGTTCTGTTTCCATTGAGGCCACTAGGGCGGGATTTCTTCCACCAGAGCGGGATAGGGCAAGACAGAATCTCAGCCCTGTCTCCCCTGTTTTTCCCCTAATCATAATTATGGACCCCGAATCATACCCGAACTAACTCCCTGCGATCTAATTCAGTGTTTAGCAATCAAATATAAGTTATAAGGTGTGTTAAATTTGTGGAGAACCTGGGCATATGATGAGGAAATCAGCAAGGCCGTGAAGGCCGGGGAAATGGTAATGCAGGTAGAAGAGTAGTGCAGCCAGGCAAGAAAGTTTCCCGTCAAGAGGACATGGCTCATTTTTATGTTTTTTCGGGTAAGACTGAGTTTGAGGGTGTGATGCAGTCGTCACAAGAGCTACTATTCTCTGTGCTCGGATGGCTATTGCTTTGTTGATCCAGGTTCTACTTATTCGTATGTGTTAGTTCAATTGCCTTGGGATTTGATATGGTTTGTGTTATACTTGATTCCCTCATCCATGTTTCTACCCTAGTTGAAGAGTCAGTCATAGTCACCCTTGTATATCGTGTTTGTCCTGTTGTGTTTATGGATTTTCAGACTTGGGTTGAGTTGGTTATGCTGAATATGACTGACTCGATCTAATCTTAGGCATGACTTGGTTATCCCCTATCATACCGAGCTTAATTGTAATGCTAAGTCGGTAACTCTAGAGATCCTCAATAGGGAAAAATTAGAGTGGGAAGGGGTGTACAAGCCTAAGCTAGGTAAGATCATATCCACCATTCGGGCAAGGAAACTGGTAAGGCAGGGTTGTTTGGCTTATTTGGCTCATGTTTGGGATGTTGAGGTTGAGTCTCCCTCTATTGAGTCTATTCCGGTGGTGTATGAGTTTTAAGGAAGTGTTTCCTACGGATTTGCCTGGTATGCCTCCATATAGAGATTTCTGCATTGACTTGGAAACTGACACTCTCCCCATTTCCATCACCTTGTATCGTATGGCTCCAGCAGAATTAAGAGAGCTTAAGGCTGAAATCTAAGAGCTTCTTGATAAAGGGTTCATCCGTCCTAGTGTTTCCAAGTGGGGTGCTCCTGCCTTAATTGATAAGAAAAAGGAGGGTAGTATGAGGACTGATGATTTTATCTTAATCAATAAGGGAGTGAATTAATACCGGAATGACAAGCTTATGGATAAAGAAAGTTTCATTGAGTATACTTGGGTGAAGGAAATTGAAGATTTTAGTAAGAATATGTGTACGGAGATTGGGCTAGTCCTTTGAATCTGATGAGTTTACCTAAGTTTGAGGTGTCGTGTTGATGAATTGTTGGCTTCGTAGTGATAGTCAAGGCTGATTGAGTATAATGGTAATAAGAGTTCGTGATGGATTGTGACGGGATGTAACTATATAATAAAATAGTTGGTTAAGCGAATTTTTGTACAGTAATTACGACTTGCGAGTATCAAAGGTTGTGGTTTTCTAATATTTGGTGAGTAACATGGTTGTATGGAAAGTTTTAAGAGATGGTGGGACACCATTCAAATATAAATTAAGAGCTAGAGTCATAATGAAGAAAAATAGTGGAATGTAGTATAACCTTTAGAGAGAGGCGCGAGCAAGAATATTTTATTTGATTGCAAAGGCTGAAGGGATATCTTTAGAGGGGTAGATAATTGGTTTCAGAGACACGTGATTTCATTCATTTTGTTGTGGCTATGGTAATAGTGTCACAAATCCGTCAGACTGGTTCAAAAACTATTGGAAAGGACTTGAGAAAAGAGTGTGCAAACATTAGCTCGAGTGTGATGATAAGTGCTTTGTCTTGTTTTGAGTTTAGTAAATAGTACGATTGAATTGTTAGCGAAGGATATTGTAAGGTCGATAGAGATGCGATCAATAATAAGCAAAGATCCATGAGTTCATAAAATTCTTCAAGGTACAAGCTAATATTGATAGATAAGGGGATTGTGTTATACAGTTGAATTTACAATTCAGATTTTTCATTGTAAGTCTACATTCGTGGTGATATATTTTGTCAAGGTATGAATTGGCAATGTGAGAAACGATCAATTGTATATGGTATTTAGCATTTGAAAGGACTTACACTTGGGTTGAGTCATAAGGCTTATTACTTTTGATTGAGTGGAATGATGTGAAGAGTATGTGGAGTAAGCCGAATGGAAATGACGGGTATCGACTCTTCAGAGGAAAACCTTTGGTATTATTCAATAGTTATTCCGTAAAATTCTTACGTGATCATTTATTTCGTTTTGTACACGATGGTGAGTATGTTTCACTAGATATGATCACATGTGTTTTCACTTTTGTGGGTGGATCCTTGGTGGTGGATCAGGTGTACCAATCCTGCAATGTTCTCTTGGTTGAATGTGATGATTTGGGAAGACGTGGTTAATCTAGAGGACTTATGTGGTGTTGTATTGGAGTTGTTAAAGTGTTTTAGTGGTTCTACATGTACCCCATTGCTTATGAGAACTTATAGAAGAGATATCATGCGTATTTATGGTTGTCCGACAATTTTAATATTCATCTAGTCGTCAAGGTCATGTATTGATTATGTGTGGTTGAATGTAAGGACCATTGAATCCAATTTTACTATTCTTAAGAGGTAATCTACAATTACGAAATCTAGCATTTCGATAGTGTTGTTGGAGGGGTTGTATGCTTGGACATATCCCTTGATGAATATCTGATTTCTAAAGATCAAAATTGTTATAACTTAAGCTCATGGGAATTTATGTTGTGGGATGGAGATGTTGTTAAGAACTGTGATTGTTTGGGTATTATGAATGTGTGTTGGTTGGTTCTGGTTCACTTCTAATTGTAGCGAGTATTTGATTTAGAATGTTATCATGCTTATGTGAGAAAGGATTAGTCCTGATGATTGTGTCAGATTCCTTGATAACATGTGGCAGATGTGTGTACGATCAACTTTGATGGTTGTTGGGAATCGTTTTGTTGATTAGTTAAGTTTACATACAAAAATATTTATCACTCGAGTGTTGAGATGACTTCATTGAGGAATTGTAAGGGAGGATGTGTAGGTATTCAATTGGTTGGGGACGAAGATTATATCATAATGTGAGACTCTGTTGTTTTAGACGAGACCTTCTGTATGAAGAAGAATCGGTTGAAATTCTTGATCTCGACATCCGTAAGCTAAGGACATGCAAGACAAGTATCCCCTGTTGTTCAGCGATTCAAGTACTACTCTACCCTTACTCTAGCCAGTCTTTCCTAGTTGATCACTCGGGGACGAGTGATGGTAAATTGGTATCTATTGTAATGAACTGATTCTGTCGTTAGGGAAAAGCCAATGGAGAAAAAAAATTGAGGTCAGAAAACTTTTTCGTAGTAAACTGAAATTTCTCAACCTTGTTCAGATTTGGACAAAATCGGAGTTATTAAGGTGTAGGGAAATTTGGTAACAATCGGGTGATTTAATTATGATTTTGATTACATGAGTAGTTAGATAACTCATTAAGGAATCCGTACGACTTTACGGAATTGAATTCGGGTGAGTAGAACTCCCGAAATCTATCTTAGCATGAAGGGTATTTTTTGAACGTCGTTGGTTAGAGGTGTGTTGTAAAATGGGGGTCTTGAATTTATTAAAATAGCTCACTGATTCGTGCAAGCCGCTAGGGCGAGATTTTTGTTGCCAGGGTGGGGTGGCTGTAGCGAAGTAAGGACCGCTGTGGCGGGTCCGACGTGACTTAAGGTCGTAAATAAACCCCAAAACGTCTTTATTCTGCACTTTGAGAGCTAAGGAACGACCCTAGACGAGTTTTTGACCATTTTCACCATTCTTGAGGCTAAAGGTAAGGTTTTAACTCCCCAAATCCATTTTTCGATCCGTAGAACGTAATCTAATGGGTAATAATTGATGGGGAAGGTTTCATCTGAAAATTATGGTGGAAAATGCCCTAATCTGGGTATGGGGACCAAGGGTTTGGTCTAGGGTTATTGAGTTTGTTATAATCCGGATAATTAGACCTTTAATTGTTGATCCTTGCGTATAAATTGTTGTTTTTACACCACGAACAAGCGGGACGAATCCGGAAAGGGAAGATTCAAGTGCCTTAGGGGATTCAAACTTGAATTCGAGGTAGGTGATGGTTGTGATTTCATGTTGGTATGATATATATTTGTAACTGCTTCATTATAATACGTGTATGTATGCGAATGTTACACTATTGATCACACTACTTGTACTGTGGATGAGGATAATTGAATAATTGTATGCCATGAATCACCTCTTGTTGTATGATTGTGAGAATATACATTGTGATTGTGGTTTGTTGAATGGATTGGGTGTTGCGTTTCGACACACTAACTTGGATCGGTTGCCACGTTCCGGCATAAACATGGGATCGGTTGCCACGTTCCGGCATAAACATGAGATCGTTTGCCACGTTCCGGCATAAATATGAGATCGGTTGCCACGTTTCGGCATAAACATTGGATCGGATACCACGTTCCGGTATGCTAACAGTTTGGGTGTGGATTCCATGAGAGGATCATTGAATTGGGTTCCGTGAGAGGACCATTGAATTGTGTTGTGTATCTACTTGTGATGATTACGTTCATATCTAATGATGATTGATATTGGAAGACTGTATGCTACTCTAAAATGATAACAAATGTGTATAGATATGTATATTGTATGTGTACATATATATATGTACACATACAATATACATATCTATACATATCTATACATACCTATATGGCTATACATACAATGTATATACCTATACATAATATGTATACACCATATACAATCAAAAGTATATGTAGTGTATACTTTGACCATATTTGGCAAACTAAATGACCGGATGATATATATTGGTAACTTCTCTTAATATAACATGATATATTTCTTCTGGACCAAAAAAATAATCTAGGCAAATCAGCTAGATTATGAATTTTTGAGTATAGTCTCTGCACATAATCTAAGTAAATCAACTTATACCATTTACATACCAATTGTATATACAAAATATATTGATAGGAAATTTGTAATTTTATATTCATATTAGTTATACATTGAAATTTTATTTATATACTAATTGAATACAGATTATGTACACAAAATATATTGATATACAATTTGCATTTTTATATCCACAATAGTTATACATTGGAATTCTAGTTATATACTTGTTGCTTACAAAACATGAGTTCCTTTAGATTTCGTTAAGTGTGCCATTAAAATTCAGTTACATAACAATTATATACACAAGCTCGTGGTTGATCTTCTGAATGAATTTGGTATCAAGTTTGATAATATTGCTTTTTCTCTTATAAGGTAGGAAATATTTATTAAAACAAGGTCAATCACTTGGCCCAAAAAAATTTAACCACCATATATAAATGAAATTCAATGATCTATAAAGTAGTGTATGATATTGGAATACATTAATTATTGGTCTTTAATGTCATATTGTTGCATGAATCATATTTAAATTAGGGAACATAAAAATATTGAAAAAAAATTCTCATATTAATTGGAAAAGAAATAAGAAATACAAATATCATGTCAATTATAGACTACTAAACTTATGACAACTATAAATTATCATTAATCCGTTAATAATTACTTTGTTATTATTTTTTCCATGTTTTTTTTTTATTTCTTAAACATTAAAAATGTTACATAATATTAGGATTCTAATGTTAGGACTTGAAAGATAAACAATCCTGTTAGGATTTATTCAATTTTCTTGTTACTATATTATGCTTCAACTTTTGACCAGTGACAAAGCTAGAAATTTCACGAATAGTGTTCAAAAATTACACAAGTATTTTTTTTGGGACCTGTAAGTGTACTAAAAAGATTACTTTAATGTTCATGTTTAAAAAATAACCGCTCTTTCAAAATGTGAAGACGGAAAAAGGCATAATTCAAAATGTGAAGAAGGAAAAAAGGTTTAACTCTACATCAAGCGAGATTCAAACTCGCAATCACCTAAAGCCTGAACTTTCCCTGTGACCCAGAAACCACTAGGCTACAACTTTTTTATGTTTTAAGGGTGTCTAAAATATGTTATTTAACCATTTATCGTTTCATCTTACTTATATATACAATATAATTTTCCGACGAATGATGGCTGCTTGGACATCCTGAGTATACTTAGCGCCGCCACTGCTTCAAGCTCAACTTGCTACATGCATGTATAATTTTTACATGTAGAAAATCTCAAGATATGATCGATGCATGTTTGCCTCTAAACTAAGCCATGCAAAATAGCCAAAAAAGGAAAAAAATGCCTCTTAAATCATTTTTAAATTGTCAAATTGGTTTAAAGAAAGACCAGAGGATAGAAAGAAATTCAAACGTCAACTCTACCATTTATGTAGATATGTCTGAACACATCTTTCTTTTTCATTTTTCCATATTGGATTTGATGTTTTGACCACATAATAATCTTCTTGATTTATGAGTTAACAAATGATTAGTGCAACATCCAATTATAGGATTCATGTATCTTCCCTCTTAATCTCTCTAGTAATAAAGATTAGAAAAATATTTATATAATTGAACTTTGGATGAAAGGACAAAGAAAAATAGTGACTTAATTATATTCCATTATTTTTGGACAATGAGGTTTTACTTTGACCATTTAACCGCCTCACGTGCTGTTGAAAAGCCTCTTCACTCCCACAGTAATTGAAAGAATGGAAAGGACCAAATACATTTACTCACTTTTTCAAGTAGTTTAAATTACTATGGTAAAAATAATTTTCAGCGGTATTAAATATGAATATTAATAAAAATGTGTTTTTTTGTTGGTATTAGTTAATTGTTATTGTCTCATTGAATCTAGTGTTGCTATAGGCTTTAAGGACATTTTCAAAGAATGCTAATTATCACTAAAATTATATATTTAGCAACAATTAAACTATTATTGTTAATTAATTATCACTAATTAAATACTTCCTCTGTCCCTAATTACTTATCCACTTTTGAACTGGCACACCTATTAAGAAATCAATTAATGACATAGTGAGTTTTCCATTTTACCCCTATTAATTATGAAGCGGATGAAAAGTTTTGGATTTTTCAAAGTAATTAGTCATTTAATTGAGGGTATAATAGGTAAAAAAAATCGTCCTTTCTTGATTTGTCAAAATAGACAAGTAATTAGGGACAACTACAAATGAAAAAGTGGACAAGTAATTAGGGACAAAGGGAGTATCATTTATCATTTTTTCTGTAGAAAAATATAAATTCCATTTGAGTATATTCATTCAATTATATATATAACGCTTTGGTGCTAAGTGCTAACAATATTAAGGGCATATATGATAATATGAATCGTATAACAAAAGAAAATATTACACCTTTTTCAAAATACATATGACCCTCAAGTTATGTGAGATTATAAGATGATAACCATATTGTACTTAATGTGCTAAATTTGATACAAGTCAACTAAAAAGCTAACTTACATGTCTTTATGTCCCCATTTTGTGACACTTTCTCTATTTTAAATTAAGTAGTTTTTTTTTTAAAATAACGTTTTCCATATTTAGTAACAACTGAAGTTAAACTTTTTATCTTATCGTTAAATGAATTTATTTATATATAGTCACAAAATTTATTTGGCTTATTTTAGTTTTAGATCACAATATTTTTTTTTAGAACAAATCAATTTCTCTTAAACTCTATGCATGGTCAAACATCTTCACATAAATTAAGATTAAAAAAATATTAAATATGCTCATTTTAAACTTTTATTTTTTTTAGCTAAATAAATAAATAACTTCCTAACTAGCAACCAAACGACCCTAAGGTTGATGTTTGGAACTTGGATTGATAGCATACAACTATGCATACTTAATTTTAACAAATTAATCTCTAACGTTTTAAGATGTATTCATATGAATAACAAACTAATCCCTCACATCTTATGCTTTCACCTTTTAAAATATAATTATCAGTTATTATAGTGCAAATTATGCAATGTAAAGTCAACTTGGTTAGGAACAAAGTTGGTTTCAAGTCTATGAACATGGAGTATTAAAGTTGATCATTTATTCCAAAACCCTTGCTTTTGTGTGTTTCAGCACTTTTACCTAAAATTTAAGGATCATTTATTTATAGATATCTTCAAAAAGTACTAATTATTGTGATTTGTCGTACCTCATCATTTTGCTTAGTCAAAATTAAGGGAAAATGGAAGAAGAAAAAAGGTTCTATTTGCCTTGTTTGTTCTGCTATTGAAACTAAAAAATGTAAAAATAAATACTAAAAAGGTCTTCTTAATTAAACCTTTAATTCCCTAAAGCCTTCTAATTGAACATATCATTAGTCAATAAAAGATCTCTCATTTCTTCAAGCAAGCCACCTTAACCTTTTAATTATTTGCATTCTTTAATTTAGATGTAACAATCTATATGGATCGTAGGTCTGGAGCACATTGAGGGAAAATGAGATTATAGCCCATAAATTCACGAGGCGTATATGAGGAAATCCAACTTAGAGATCAGAGATTTCATAATCAGATTTAATAAAAAAAAACAAATAATATGACTTGAATTCAATAAAAAGAATCGAGTATGAAACTCGAACTAGACAAATTCTGCATCAAAATGAGAGGAAAAGTTAAGGTCACATAAGAGTGAATTCATAATTCAATTATAACGAACCTTTTAGGTTAAAAAAGCCTAAGAGCACAAAAGAATATGAGGGCCCAAATGCTTGAGGTGACCCATAGAGAATATTGGGGCCGGAACATATAATAATTTGACAATTATATGAGTTATTATGGTTAACTTTCCAAAATAAATAGTCAAATTACATCATATTCATTGTCACGACCCAGACCATCGTGATTGGCACCCACACTAACCCTCCGGTGGGAGAACCATTAATACTAATTAGCTAACCAACTTTAATCAAAATACTTAGACATTTAAGTTACGGAAGCAAGTTATATGCTAAGAAAAGAAAAATAGGGAGTTCCCAACTCCAACAAAAGTCTAACAACTAAACAAATGCGGAAGTAACACCTAGAACCTGAAAGTCAACGTATCAAAACTCTAACAAGATCCATAAGTCTAAACATGAGGGTTTACAACCCCAAACTAATGTACTAATAACTAACTAGAAAATCTAAGTCCGAAATGTGGACTTAAACAGAAAGAAAACTCATGGCAGCACGGAAGAACTGGCTCACCCTTGAATTCGAACGACGATCACTGATCTTCTAGACGAGGTCTGTCAATAGCTGCCTGAAGATGCCATGTACTCAACAAAAGAAAGAGCAAGTGCAGTATCAGTATACAACCACAGTGTACAAGATCACACGACTGTCCCACTAAGTGCAACATACATAAGCCATTACAACACAATAAACATGCAAATATCGAACATGTACAATATCGATTATCACATTCTCAACAATATACAATTACAACCAGTCATTGGTCCTTTCATGGAACCCAAAACAGTTAGTGTACCGGTTCGTGGTACCCGATCCAATGTTTATGCCGGAACGTGGCAACCGATCCCATATTTATGCCGGAACGTGGCAACCGATCCAAGTTAGTGTGTCAAAACGCAACACCCAATCCATTCAACATGCCACAATCACAAGTATATTCTCAAATTATATAATCAAGTCATGATTCATGTCATTCATCATTCTTCTATCCTCATTTACAATTAGTGTGATCAATAATGCAACATTCGCATACATACATGTATTATAATGAAGCAAGAACAAACATACATCATACAACATGAAATCACAACCATCACCTACCTCGAACAAAGCTTGAATCCCCTAAGAAACTTGATTCTTCCCTTTTCGGATTTGTTTCGCTCGTGTCTACAAACAATAATTATAACACGGGAATCAATAAACGATAACTAATTACCCGAATTACCAACAATCCTATCAACCCTAGATCAAACCCATGATCACAATATCCAAATTAGGATTGTTTCCACCATAATTTCCAGATCAAAACCCTCCCCATCGATAATTACCCATTAGATTGTGTTCTACGGACCGAAAAGCGGATTCAGGGAGTTAAAACCTTACCTTTAGCCTCAAGAATGGTGAAAAACTGTCAAGAAGACTCATGGGTTCGTTCCTTAGCTCTCAAGTTCGAAAATTGTAGAATAAAACGTTTTTGGGGTTTATTTCCGACTTTAAGTCGCGTTTGTCCCGCCACAGCGGCCTCGCCCTGGCGGCACAAATTCCCGTCATAGCGGCTTGCACGGGAACAGTGAGCAAAATTAATAATTCCAATATCCCCATTTCACAATATACCTTCAATCAACGACACTCAGAAACTACCCATTCAAGTTAAGATCAGTTTCGTGAGTTCCACTCACCCGAATTCAATTTCGTAAAGTCGTACGGATTCCTTAACATCTTAGCTATCTACTCATGTAATCAAAATCATAAATACATCACCCAATTGCTACCAAATTTCCCTAGATCTTTTCTATAATGACGGGAACCGGTCGTTACTTAAATTGAAACAAAAAAAAATTATTCCAATTGTTTCTAAGTAAAAGAAAATTTTCCTCCCTCCAAATATTAGGCGATTTATGTCTAAAGTTACTTGATTAGCAAGCAATTAAACATTGCCCCTCTTTAATCTCCACTCACCTGTCACTAATCACAGGTCTCCTTTTTTCCAAAATAGTTGCTATGCTTAGGTGGCAGGGGCGGCTACCACTTGCAACTTTGAGCCTTGACGTTTATTTGGATAAAAATCCATAAAAAAATAATACTTATTTATGACAATGTAAAATATTTAAATCTATTTTATTGAATATTGAAAACTAACACACAAGAACTAGCTAATGGAACCACTAATGACATTACTACGTAGCAACGTTTATTAATTTAGTATTTTAGGATATGAGTGAAACTCTTTTATTAGCTGATGTTCTATCCTTGTTATTTATAAATAATTTATTTTCTTTATTTGTTAAGGTATTCTGAATACTAAACAATACAAAAAACAACACTCTTATAGATTGTTTCTGAAAAGTTGTATTTCTTTAGAATTATAAAGAACAGTCTTAAGAAAAAAGAACATACTTTTTCTTCCTTCTCCTTTTCCAATTTCGGAAAAATTCTTATGAAGATTTCTCCTTACAATAGCGATTAAACTTTGTAACAGATACGTGATTATAGATTGTGAATATTTTAATGTAGTTCGTTTTGATATACTATTTTACTGCTTGACTAGTGAAACTATTTACCAATAGACTATGATTCTTAATTGAATTCCATATTATATATCTTTTCTTTGCATTTGACACACATGAGGCAAAAGAAAAAAATGGAAGTGTGTTGCATGCCACTGTTATACTATCCGCTGATCACTCATGTCGGCAGCATTATAGAAATAATTTTTTAGATTTTTTTTTAAAAAAGGTTGTTGGCAGATTGTTTTAATATACCAAGAACTGCCATAATTATTTTTTAAAAAAAATGTATTTTAGGTATTTAATTATCTTAAACTTTAAAAGTAGATCGTAATTAAATTTCTTTAATAAATTTCATACAAGATTTTTTAAATACAAAATTGTTTTATCACTTTTTGTGATGTATAGTTAGTCCTAATCATATTTTGTATGTGTTACAGAAAATTATGGTGTTGATAAAGATATTCAAACGACTTTTCACAAAGCAACAAAGAATAGGGTGAAAGCTAGATTGAAATTTTGATCGATTTTTCATTAGAATTCAATGTACAAGATGATGATCTTATACTCTTTGTGAAACACATTAATTCAAGAAGTTGTTTGAGCTTGTAGTTTATTAAGTGTGGAAGAAAAATGCATATCTCTAGATTTTCTAAAGAATTGCTTGACAACTTCTTGGCACAAATTAGATCACCAAATGTCGGGATCTTACAAAATATTAGTTCAACATCTCATCGAAGATTGTGTGTTGTTCTCATGGACTACTTAAGAGAAATAACTATAGAACAAACTTAGTCAAATCTATTTTTCTAGAGGGATTTTTTTTCATAATAACTTGAATGTTGATTTTATCATATCTATGTCATTTAGTTAATAAATACTGGCAAGTGGCATGAATAAGTTTTTTCTCAAACGAGAATGGTATAGATGAACCAAACTTTTAACGAAGGACATAAATAAGCCTTTATTAAAGTTCGATAACATATTTAAGTATTTTTCATTATTTTATTGCAATTGTCCTTTACAAATTATATCTTTTTTATGCCAGAGAAATAATTGAATTTGACAATAAGCAAAACAACTTTTAATGTGCACCAAATAATATGCAATCATATAGACTAAAATATTCTAGTAATGTTTTAAAATTAGAAACACTAAATATACTTGACAATACTTTAAGAAGATTTAGTCATCAAGTATGGTATACAACTAACTTCATTCCTATTATATACTCATTCCGTTTCAAGTTTTTTCTTTATCCTTTTTTAAAAATTAATTTTATTTTATTTTTGGCTTTTTTAGCATTTGCTCAATTGTAACTTTTCTATATGAGATAAAGAGTTAAATAACAAAATTAAAGAATATTTTAGTACATTTCATATTTCTGTAATTTAACACCACAAAATTTAAAATCTTCTTTATTTTTCTTAGAAATTAAAATTGAAACAAAGAGTATGCTTACGAAATTCAGAATATTTTGTTCCATATCGATGATGAAACGTGACTCATTTTAAAATTCCATTTATTATATAAAATTTCTTTATATGTGCTTTAAAAGAAGTTATTATATGTTGAGCTAAGAAGAAAACAGTAGCTTAATGACAGCTGGCACTAATCCGAGTCATCTTATTGTAACAGAATATTGTTAAGTTGTTAGACAGTTAGATGTGATTGAGTATAGCAGATGTATATATATATAATGTAATCTCCACAGTGAAAAGACAGTTAGTGAAAATAAGAAAGCTCAGTTTCTAATTCATCTTCTCCCAATTCTCTCTACTGCTTAATCTGAAGAAACTCATGGAGTTTAACATGGTATCAAAGCACTACGCTTTCTAACTCCATTGTAAATCAATCAATTTCTGCAAATAGTTGGTGTGCATTCACGTTCAATTGTGAAGATGGCTACTGAGAGTGACAACACAGGCAATGGCACGACTAACAGTGTGGTAATTGATCAACATCACCCTCTGTTTCTTCAATCGTGCGATACGCCGGGAAGCTCACTGATCTCGATCAAACTAACTGGTCCTGAAAACTATGCGTTATGGAGCA
>JAJOOR010011618.1:0-28524 GCA_036250505.1 Solanum acaule | reverse complement strand
GATTTAGTTTGATAGTTTTAAGAGTATAGTGAATGGTTAAATATCCAAAAGCTTGAAGGACATATTTAACTAATTTATTTAAAACAAAATAAGAGAAATGATAAAATTTAAGAAAAATAAATAAATAGTCTTCTAGGAGCTAACTAAAAATAGTGGAAAAAACAATAACATTATCATACAATTCATAGAATTTATGGAATATTTCTACGTTTTTATGTGCTCATATTGGAGTATGACCATATAGACTTTTCACTATCTAAATTAATTTGACCTATAATATGTATTGAGTTCATTGCAACTCTTCAATTTCTTCAGACTTTTTGGAGTAAGAAAGAAAAGGTTATTTTATAGGTGAATAAAATTTGAATTAATTAATTAAAACTTAGGGAATTTACAATGATATAATTAACTATAAAATTAAAGGGTTGGACTTTTAATTCTACATCACATAAATAAAATATGACTATTAAATTAAATTTACTATTTAATTAGACTTTAATTTAACATAGAGCAAAATGGTAATTCAACTTTGAAGTTTGGAGCTTTCCACTTTTAGTATAATATGATATGATTATTTAAATGATATAAAAATTACTGTAAGTCATAATAATTATCAACTTAAAAATTTAAAAGACATAAAATTATTAAACGGTTCTCAAAATTTTATCAGTGCCACATAAATTGAAATAGAAGGAGTAACATACATTATTTAAAATTTATGTAAAAAGTACTATTAAACAAAATAATTAACAATTTAAAAGGAGAATCTTAGTAGTTTAGTTAGTTGGCTACTTGAACTCACACCTTGTTAATGAGGGATTGATTCCCTACATTGTAATCCCCTCCCGATTTCCCTTCCTCTTTTCCCAATTTAAAAAAAAAAATTCCCCCACCCCAATTTAAAAAAACATATAAAATTTTGAATTGAAACAAAGTAAGTAACATATATTATTTCAAAAAAGAAAAGACATAAAGTCACCATTGAAGTTGTCCTGGATTTTCAAAAAGACACATTAACTTTACTGGTGTCCTATTACCCCACGAAACCATCTAAATCCACAATAAATATACCTTTTTGACTAATTTTAACACCACTCGTGTTGTCACGAAATATGATCGTATGAAGGACCAACGTAAAATTGTCATGTGGCACTCCCAATTTGACTTATTTTGAGAAAAAAAAAACATAAAAACTCATGTATTAATTTTTTTAAAAAATAATAATTAGGAATAGTTTTTATTTTATTTTTAAATCTTTTTTCTCATCTTCCCTACCATCATTAGCTTACCCATATATCTTGGGGCATTCATGTCTTTCTTCATTTTTTTTTTCTTTTTCTTTTTTCTTTTTTCTTTTTTCTTTTTAGTCATTGTTTTTATTTTAAACTAATGTTATTCTTCTTCTTCTTTTTTTGAAAAACAAATTAGTTCAATGATTTTTTTCCTCCTACAAATCAAGATTGGGATTTGGGAGTAGTGAAACTATGGAAAACTCGATTTGGAAGTAAGGAGTTGGAGAAAGTGGTGATTTAAATTTTAAATTTTAACTTGGTGATATTTTGAGTACTTAGATTTTGATTATTTGATGGTGTTAATTTTCATGAATAAATTAATTGGTGGTAGCAAGTAGGCAGAAGTGAGTGTTGCCTGCTAGGACACAAAGTGTAAAGAAGTTGGCAAAAGTTTATTTCAAGTGACACCAACGAAGAACATGAAACAAATTTTCCTAAGAAGGCAAATCTCTTGTACAAATCAATAAATAATGGAGTAACTAGGAGATAGGTTTAGAGGGTCCAAATGCTTCAAGCTGCCATAACAGGATTGACGACTGTTGCAGCGATGCTGAAGGGAATGGAACAGAAGTTGAGGCGAAGAAGAAAGCGAAAGAAAAAAACAGCAAAGAAATCAAATAAAAATAATTAAAAATCACTAACACTGACTTAGGGCATCTCCCACCCAAACACCAAATTTTACATCAAATTTGGTGTCAGCACTATTTTTGGTGTAATCAACTCCAACCCACTGCACCAAATTTTACACCAAAAAGGAATATTTCTCTATCTCTTTATTATTATATTATTATTTCTTATTTCATTTATATTTTCTTATTTCATAAAACAAATTCTTTCTAAAACATTCACCATATATAATTCATATTATTTCCTTTTATAATCGTTTAATATAAAATTATTTTGTACCATAATTTTTTAAATAATATAAATTGCTAGCAAATATTATACATTATACATAATAATGAATAATACAAACAAAAGTGAAATCATTAATGAAATACAATTAAATAAACATTACATAATTGAAAAAATTATTTTAAATTCTACATGATTATTCAACTTTCAAGATTACTACGGTGCTCCCATAAATGCTCTATTAATGATTACGTAGTTCAAAATGAGCAATGTTTGCATTTTTAATTTTTGTGAAGGTTAATTGTAGTTATATCCTATTATAATTTATAGTAGAATTAACATAAAATTTAATTTTTTTAAAAGTCATATATAGAAAAATTATTTTATAAAAAAGCTAAATTTTATATCTAAAATTAATATTATAAAAATATTACATAAAAAATACTTAAATATACAAGAGTTTAATTAAAACATACGATTTATATAATATTTAATTAAAAGTTTGTATAATAAAATAATATAAAAATATTCAAAAAGTAAATTGGTGTGATGAATAGTGTTACATCAAATTTGGTAATAGAACACCCGCAAAATTAAGGTATCCTTTTAAAAATTTGGGACAATTTCAGTTATGACTTTATGTCTTTTCTCATTTTAAAATGACATAAAAATATTATAAAGCATAATAAATAACAATTTCAAAATCGATAACACATGAAAAATCTATCAATACCACATAAATTAACATAAAGAGAGTAACATATATTCCTGAAAATTACATAAAAATATTTATAAATAGAAAAGTCAATTGATTGTGCGTCATTGAAACAAAAAAAAAAAAAGCTAGGTTTGTTGTACTAGTATATACTATACTATAGTAATAAGGGAAGGGTGTAAGGTGTCCCCACATTATCTCTAGAGCATTAGCAACCATGTAATAGCATAGCATCCCCAACTTCACCCTCTCATGGTGATGGCCATGGCCATGTCCACGTCCATGCTCCTCTCCCTCTCTGTATCTATCAACCCACCAAAACCTTTGCAAAAACCGAATTCAATGTGTGCACAACCTAACTCTGTTTCGAGAAGACTAGTCTTTTTCACTGGTTCTACTTTATTCCTCTCTCAATTAATTCCAAAATCCGACGCCCAAACCAATTCGAATACTTTTCTTTCAGGTATTGCCAATACTAAGTCTTGGTTCCAATTCTATGGCGACGGCTTTTCCATTCGTGTTCCACCGGAATTTCAGGACCTCACCGAGCCTGAGGTATCATGCTTTCCTTTTCTTAGATGGGGTTTTGTGGTTCTGATAACTCAATAGTTTTTTTAAAATTCTGTATTTATATTAGAAAATTAAATAATATTATATATTAACTTGTAAATTCCTAATAAAATTTGATTGATGGTTCAGTGATATGAAAGAGATCGTAAAAATTCTTTTCAAGTTGGAGCTCTGAAACCCTCCTCTCCTTTTTTAAAAAGAAAATTTAGAGCCTTCAAATTTTTAATCTTCACTCCGCCTTTTATTTCACCTTGTTATCAATTCATGTCTAATATAAAACAATGATCCTTGGTTGGCTTCTATACACTCTGTTTATTATTTGTTAGGTATTATGTCATATGTATTTTGTTAAATTAGGTCTTAGACCTAACTCACACCCCAAAAGCTAGCTCAAAGGGAGGAGGATTGCCCAAGCCTTATAAGGAGTCCACCCATCTCATTAACCACCGATGTGGACTTTTTGTCATTCTTTAACACCCCACCTCACGCCCAGTGCTTAGCATCTGGTGCGTGGGCAATTTTGATTTTGGGGCCCCTCGCATCGAGTGAGACGGGTCCTGCTCTGATACCATGTTAAATTAGGTCTTAGACCTAACTCACACCCCAAAAGCTAGCTCAAAGGGAGGAGGATTGTCCAAGCCTTATAAGGAGTCCACCCATCTCATTAACCACCGATATGGGACTTTTTGTCATTCTTTAACATATTTTATTGTCTTAATTAATATTATGTTTGGTTAGATTGTATTGTTGTTATATAATGTATGGGGTATAAGCTAGAGGTACTATAAAAAGATAGTGTAAATGATAAAATATAATTATTAAATAGGGAGTAGTTAAATAAAGACAAAATCAGAATAAAAAATAAGATCACGCCAGATTAATCGTCACACAAAATAAAATTTATGTTTAGACTAAGAAAGGTTGATTAACTAAGAGTGCGAGATGATTTTTGCAGGATTATAATGCTGGCTTATCACTATATGGAGATAAGGCTAAGCCCAAAAAATTTGCAGCGCGTTTTGCTTCTTCTGATGGGTACATATTCCAATTCAATCTTTCGTTTTCTCCTCTTATTCTTTCCAATCATTTTTTTCTCAACTTTTATGCTTGGACTAAATTATTTTACCATATTATGGAAAAAGGTAAAAAAAAAAAAATTAAAAATCTTAAATTATGTGAAATGAACAAAATGTCTTCAGTGAATAGTTTGGTCTAAAAATATCTTTGTCGTCGATAGTTTGGTCCAAAAGTGTCATTATTGTTACTTAATGGATTAAAAATGTCTTTAAACTATATAAAATGAATAAAAATACCCTCAGTTGATTGTTTGGTCCAAAAATATCTTTGTCGTCAATTTTTTGGTCCAAAAATATCATTATTGTTATTTTATGAGTAAAAAATGTCATTTTCCAAACAAAATTATTATTATTTTTCTTTTTAAACACATTATTTTCCTAACGATAACTTTTTAATTAGAAATTGTTTCTCATACTTCAATTCGGAAAATATAAGAAATAAAAATATTTTCTATTTTATTTAAAAAGTTATCGTTATCAAAATGAAAAATGATAAAGGGTTACTATGATCTTATATTTATGACCTATATTATCGGTTAAAAGGGTACATTGAGTTATTCTATTTTAATTATGAAGAACAAAAAAAAAAGACTATTTTCTACTCATTTATTAGTTAAAGAAATTTTTTAAAAGAAAAAAACAAGAGTAGGAATCTTTAAAAGAAATATTTTTATCAGAATATCCTCATAGTAATTATTATATGCCCTAATAGTAATCACATCATTAATTTTCATTACATAACAATAAATAATTTTCTAATAAAATAAAAAATATTTTCATTTCTTAATATTTTCCGAATTGAAGTAGCGGAAACATTTTCTAAGTAAAAAAATCATCATTAAGAAAAGAATGTGTCTAAAATGAAAAGAAATAATTTAATTAATTAAAAAATAATTTTGACCCATTAAATAATATAGTAATAAGGGCGTTTTTTGACCAAACTATTAACTACAAAGATATTTATAGACCAAACTATAAATCGAGGACATTTTTATTCATTTCACATAGTTTAAGAATTATTATTTTTACTTTTTTCGTTTTCATTATAATATTCCACACATTTTGATACTTTGAAACATCATCTGATCATAGTTAATTTCATTTGGCACAAATTCCACTACACTACGAGCCTATTTGGATTGGCTTAAAAATTGGTCAAAACTATTTTAAAGTCATTTTTAACTTTTGAAACTGTTTGGCAAAGTTAAAAATAAGTTAAAATTGACTTTAAAAAGTTATAAATTAAAAGTAGGTTTTCCCTTACTTTTTATTTTTTGACTTAAAAGTCATTTAAGCTTGACTTTTTATTTTTTTGATGTAAATCTATTTTTTTAAGTCAATCCAAATAGGCTCTACTTTCCCTATGTTAGAATATCAACTTAAAATTTGTCTAAATTCAGACAATTCTAAATTCATTGTATTCAAACAAGAATATTCATATTGAATATTCCATCGGATACCTTGTTATTCAAAATTTCATTATAAATATTTACTTACCTTATAATTGGAATTAATTACTTAGCATATTATACATAACCTAAGACTCCTATTTAAGGAGCACTTTTTGTATATTGTTAATTAATTCTATGAGAAGATTCTTTTATATTTTCCCAAATAAAATATTTGTTGCAAAAAATATAAATCAATAATTCATGACTTGTAATGAAAATTGCATAATATAATTACATGAAAATTATCAGATTGGGCTGCTCATGTTGGAGAAGAGTATGAAAATCATTATTTTATTTTCGATACTGATAAGTTATCAAATGCAAATTACAATTGTGATTTTAATTATATTTTTGTGTAGTGCATTCTTCATTATTATTTCCTCCTAGAAGTCTTGGTTATGAAGAAAAAAAATGCATTATCTAATGAGTGATGGAATATTATTGTTCTCTTTAACGATCTTTCTTCAATTATATAATTTAATACTTCTTATTATTATTTATTTTGTGATATACAGATCCGAAGTTTTAAGTGTCATAATTCGTCCATCTAATCAGCTGAAGATCACTTTCTTAGAGGTTTGTCTAATGCAATTTTGATACGGAGTTTATATGATTCACTTTTCTTTTTAGTCCGTCCAAAAAAAAAGAGACATATTTTTATATATTTAGAAACAATTTAACTTTAAAATATCAATTTATCTTTAATGAAATGATATACAGTCACACAAACCTGTATCACTCATTTTTTACTACAAGTTTCAAAAGTCTTTTTTTCTTGAACTCCTAAGAGTACATAGCAACATTCTGATTGTATTGACATTAACAGGCGAAAGATATTACGGATTTAGGTTCACTTAAGGAGGCAGCAAAAATATTTGTTCCAGGTATAATTGCAAATGGCCCTTGCACATTCATTTGTTTTGCAAGATTGATCTTTAATGAATTATATTTCTTAATTACTGATTATCAGTATGACAGCTGGCTCAACATTATATTCAGTCCGCTCAATAAAAATTAAAGAAGATGAAGGCTTCAGGTATGTTCATGTTTATACGTTTTTTAGGATCACTACTTTATACTGGTCTCTCATTTTGACAATCATGATATATATATTCCCCTTTAATTAACATTAAACATTCAGTATATATATTAGCATTAATGTTTCATTTTTCAGGACATACTATTTTTATGAATTTGTGAGAGATGAGCAACACGTTGCATTAGTGGCTGCTGTTAACAGTGGAAAGGTATATATATTAACAATACTACTTATTTTTCAAGAATTTTCAGCCTTAAGAGCTACTATATTAAATTGTTGTACCCTATATTATGTATCCAATCAATTTCCCATCTTAGATGGTTATATTGTATAATAATTTGAAGTCTCCACTCTCCACTAGTATTGTTTTACTGGAAATTTGCTTTTGCAGGCCGTCATTGCTGGCGCCACGGCCCCCGAAAACAAATGGGCCGAGGATGGTTTGAAGCTCCGATCTGCTGCAGTATCAATGACAATTCTATAAGCAGAATATATATAGGTTCTAATTCGATGATAAATTTCTATACAAATATTGAGAATCAGAGTTTTCTTACCTAATTCGTATATTATCTCAGGCAAGAATTAACAATGTCCAATCATCCATCCTTTTGGATTCAATATTCAAAATATTAGCAATGTTTCTGCTATTTTTCAAAGCTATAAGCTCAACTAAAGCAGATTGGACTCGGAGGAAGATCAACACTCTGCACTATGGTTAAGTCATAAAGAAATTGCATGACAGTTATTCTTCTGATTGCCAATCAAAAATCGATGCGTTTTAAATTCTTTTTTTATGGTTGAGATGGGTTGGGATAGGCATGGGGGAGGCTCCGACATTCATTCATTAATGTCTTTTATTTTGTTATTTTATTTTTGGATCTTTACCCTCTATATCACTTGACTCAAACTCATCATCAAAACGAGCACATTTTCATATTTTACCTATCTAATCCATTTTATATATACTTTGAAATGCTTATGAAAAAGCAATAATTTTTTAATTTGTAATTATGATTATTTTATTGATGTTTTGATGCTGGTTGTAGGGATGGCAATTGGGGCGGGGTGGGGCAGGGCGAAGGCATAAAGAGGCAGGGAAGGGCAAGGCGTGTCAAAGCTAAAATTTTAAAAATTTAAATAGGGCAGGGATAGGGGGCTACTTTTTCACTTCAACGTTGTTTGAGCCAAACTGCACCACACTGTTATAAACTCTATAAATTTCATGATTTTAGTTTTAATTTTAAAGTACTATATTAATATTTACTAGGCAAATTAATTATCCAAAATTTAAACGTGACACGTATTATGAAATGGAAAAAATATCTGAGATATTAGGGACAATAGCATAGTCATATGTAGCGAAGGGTGGTCAATCGAACATCATTCGTCGAAAAAAAATATATTGTATATAGAAAATCTTATAAAATATATAAGTCAAAACTTATTTTTCATACATATGTATCAAATTTTGAATACCTGTGATGAAATTTCTAATTTCACCACTAATTGGGGCCCATATGGCTATAGATAATTTTCATTTTTTTAGGCAAATTGTACAAGGGTTTTAGGAATAACCCTTGTCCGTTTTACAACAGAACAGAAGGATAAAATATTTAAAAAATCGTGTTTTTAGATTCTGCCCTGCTGACCTCGCTATAGTTACTGGCATACCATCATAGCGAGGATAATGACATAAGCCCGAGTCAATTTTCAAATTCTGAGATTTTTGTCGTGTCACTCCAATTTTAAATCGACAATGTATTTCAAAAAGTTTTGGGCCTCCGCAAGAGGTGACTTTTGAATAATGATGGACCAAGTCGTTACAATAGATATCAATTTACCCATCATTCATTCCTGAATGATTACAGGGTTGGAGGAAAGACAGGGCAACCATGAATGATCGTTGCCTAGAATTCGGACAAGGTCATGAAAGAATTTAAACTCTATTCGAACCCCACAACACTATAACGTCCTATGTACCCAAGTGTAACGGGTTAGGAAATTTATACTAACAAAGGCACAAAAGTTCCCCCCCCTGATGAATAACGTTTCAAACAACCTAATCAAATTCTAGGTGTAAACGATCGTTAAGCAATATATAACCCAACAAATGAGTTGGGGTCGAATCCCACAGGGAGCGTTATGTGTTCAAATTCAATTAAGAAGTACAAATGTGATCTAACTAGATATAGGAATAGAAATTATCGGAAAAGACATGAAATAAGTCAAAAAGGGGTGACATCAAATGTCAGATGAGGGGTTTTTGGTTTGCAATTATCAACTACAACGCAGTCACAAACAATTTGAAATAACAATAAGGAGAGGAATTCTCGGGATCTGATCGATTATAGAAAAATTTCGATATATGGGTAATTGAAACTACTAGTAAATAGCTAAATATCAGTGGGTAGGCTAGACTATAATTGAAATAACTTTCTCTCGAACAACTATTCCGCGTCAAGTGATTTCTCTCGAACATCAACAAGCATAGCAATTAAGAACAACCCATAACCTTAATACATCTTCACTCGAGCAAGATGGGTAGGATTGGGTTTAGGATTCACTCTCTCGAGCTGAACCCAAATCAACCCAATACCTACAAACCATTATCAAAAACTTTGGTTCAAAAACCTCTCTCTCTAGCAAGATAAGAACACAAAATTAGAACTGCATTTACAACTACCATTCATAAATTAAACCTCAGCTAATGATTAAACCCACTTCAATATAGCATTTAAACTAGTAATTAGCAATACTAATAAACTAATTCAACCCATAATCACATGATCACACCCCAAGAATTGGGGTTTTATCCAAACATCATAAAAGGGTAAAAATGGTTACCAAATCGATTAGTCATCAACTGGGTAAGAGTAATTTAATCTTTACAATGCTTCAATTTGCAGAAAATTCGAAACCCACTTGCAAAATCTCCAAATTGAGTCTCAAAAAGTCTTCAAGTCTACTACGAAACAATCAAAATCTCCAGAGAAAACTATTCTAGACTACAAAATTCATACTAAGTTTTCTGTTTAAAATCTAATTTATAGTCACCAAAAATAAGCCATGAAGGGCCATTGGGCAAGGTAAGTCAGGCTCACCGAGTGGTTCGGCGAACCGCCCTCTACTCCTTCTATCGCCTTTTTGTGTTGGCTCTCAGCATCCTCAAGTCCTGTAATTTTGGGCGATCACTCCTGGCATCGCAGAACTGCTCAGCAATTCGCCACCTGCTCCTTTTCTATCGCCGACTTGGTTTCTTCCCTCAAGGCTGGCATACTGGAACTTTAGGCGATTAAGTAGCCACTCAGCGACACGCCAAGTGCTCTTGGCGATCCTCAGGCTCGCCTTTCTTCAGTTCTTCAGTTTATTTTGTCTCTTTTTTGCCTGTTAGTGTCCTTGCTTTGCTCCTCAATTCATATACCTGAAAATCAAGGCTTTAACATCAGTTTATGGCACAAATAAGCATTTGAGGACACTAAATCTATATAAACAAAGCCCCAAATGAGTCCAAATCTCGGACTCATCAACACCCCCAACTTAAACTTTTATTTGTCCTCAAGTAAAACTTAAGATCAGTAGTTCAAAAAGGATGTCTCAAAAAGTGATGCATAAGACTCAACATGAATGCACACAACAAGGTTCAATTTACTCATGCAATGATCAATTTTGCACTTAAAGATTCAACTTGTGACTCACCATTATCAAAGTTACTCAAGTTCACAATACTTGCTTTAAATGCAAGTTCAAGCTCAACAAAGGTGCTCAAATGCCCTCACAACAAAGATGATTCCATAGTCACACACAATTTCTCAACAATTTAAGGTTTTGAAATCACATACAACTCTCACACTCACAAAGATGAAGACATGCATGACTTCACCCATAGGTTTTCCCTTATTTTCCAATCAACATTTGTTCCAGCTTACTCAAGATCACAAAGGTCTTTTCACGGCTTGGAACGGGGTTGAGAGTCAAGGTATGGTCATTTAGGCTTAGTGGCTCCTACCTTCATGAAGTGTGGTCCGAACAACGCTTTTTCTCTTTTTCTTTAACATTTAAATCATGCTCATAATCCACCCCATTATTCAACTTCATATGAATTACCGGATACCCTTTTTTTTTTTGCAATTTCCACCAATTTATTTCACAACTTTTTCATTCTTTTTATGTGCTTCTTTTCATTTTTCTTTTCTTCCTTTTTTTACATGGAGGGGTTCCATCTTTTTCAAAACAATTATTCAAAGGGGGATTTCTCACACTTCTTGATTTTCCTTTTCTTTTCACCACACCCCCAACTTAGACTTTTGGCCTAAGTTGGCTATTCACACAAATCACACTTCATGAAAGTTATGGGTAAATGGGTAAAGAGGGATTACAATTGTTCAAGTTTCTTCCAAGAAAAGGATAAGGCTCAATAGGGTTCAAGCAAGGTTCACACATCTCACGAGGTTAGCCACAAAAGAGGTATATTGTCAAATTGTTTCACTCTTCAAAATCGTTGTCTAAGATCGTTTCAAGTGCTTGCATCACATAGTCAACCGGACCAACGGGCCAAATTCTAGGTGTCATCACACAATTGTTCAAAGTACTCTCATCACACAAGGCATTGGCACCAATATCAAACAAGACTCCACACTTTTTAGCTAGTGTGCAATGTTCATCACAAGAGACACATTCGATAACCGTCTAGTCACAACGAGAAGCTAAAAGTTCACACATTGTCTATGCAACTTCATTGGCCTCATTGTAGCAGCACATTCATTTTGTTTAATTAATAGCACTATTCAAGTCATCGGCATTGATCATAACCGACACTCAAATGCGCACAAGAACAACCACAATCACACACAAAAGTGGTGGCAAATTTTTAAAATTAGGTTCAAATCCATTTTCATTAAACATAAGGGCCACAAGCTAAAATATCCACAATATCAAGATCAAAACACCTATATAAATCAACAAAACCCAATATTTACAAACAAAATAGAATCACAAGAGGTAGGTATGGAAATACCTCACCCCACCCACAAAAGAAAAGCAGTTGTCCTCAAATGCAACTAAAACAAAGATAGTCAATAAAAACAACGGAGGTAAAAATGATCATGTCTACTCAGTCGCTCCGTCTGTCAGGGCATCAATGTCTGATGTAAGACTCTGAGGTTGGGCATCAGTGCCCGGTGTAGTATCAGTTGTAGCTGCACTAGATCCAGCCATAGTAGTGTCTCTTAAGGAAGCCTATCGGGCAGTCTCGAACATGGCACCCTCTAAGTCGGACAGATCCTCATAAACAGTTGCATCTCACTCCTTATCAGTTTCGGCCTCAGAATTGGAAGCAACAACATCCTCCCTAATATCATCTCCGGTGGTAGCCGGAGGTACCTCAGCACAAGCTGGAATCTCAGCACTCGGATCATCTGGGATCTCCACTGTCCCAAATAGCAAAGTAAAGTATGTGGACTTTAAATAGTCCACATCCTTCCTAAGATTAGAAACCTTGGCTTTCAAAGTCGTAACCTTAATAGTCACGCTCTGTCCTCTCTCGCAAATCACTACTCTCGCTATGAGAGCATCAATGGAAGACTAGAGAGGTGTCAGCGCAGCAGTGATAACTCTCTCAATCATCCAGGACACATCGGCCTCAAGCCGGGAATCTCGCACATCTGCAAAATGGGTTAAGTGCCCCATCTTGAGGAGCATAGCCTGAGTGATCGGAGTCCTCGAGGCAGTGGTACTGGCAGCTTTAGGGGGCTGGGAGGTA
Source organism: Solanum acaule (assembly GCA_036250505.1). Classification (NCBI taxonomy): domain Eukaryota; kingdom Viridiplantae; phylum Streptophyta; class Magnoliopsida; order Solanales; family Solanaceae; genus Solanum; species Solanum acaule. The sequence continues at coordinate 15,768 of JAJOOR010011618.1, read as the reverse complement.
GCAGAAGAACTTGGTGCATAGGAAGGAGTGGAAGTAGATGTACCTGAAGGCTCGAAGGCTGGAGTAGGCAAGGCTGCCTCTGCAGGTAAGGAATTAATATCAACCTCCGGGGATGTATCCATCGGAGCTGCTCTTCTTCTATCCGCCTCATCCCGCATGTACTCGACCTCTATGCACTGGATATCGGTGGAGGATGTGGGTGTAACCTCAGCATCCCTCTTCTCATCATGAGGATCTCCAGCTCGACGACATAACTCAACTGAGTAATAAGTACGAGAAATGGAAGGGATGTCTGGCGCTGTTTAGCCCTCATGGCCATCTCCTACTCTATGATCAACCCGAGATGCAGCCGCTTCTTGGCAATGATAGATCCGAGACAGGTTGTTTTTGGGTGGAAGAGAATGGACTCATTCTATGACGGCATAAATGAGTTGTTGATGAACCTAAACCAATACCGAGTTGTTATGTTCAGATCCTTCCTCTCAATAGGTGTTCCTTCCTCAATCCACCTAGGGGTGGTGTCAGAAATTAGGAGAGCTAGCCAACCCTTCAGGTCATCCAGAGTTTGTGAAGTTATCATACTCTGGTATACGTGCTCGATGTATGTGGCCTTGTCAAATACGGTGTTTATCTCACTACTGTCGCATCGCACTATCCTCCCTCGGACCACCACAGAATCTATTAAGGAACTGGCCTTCTTCTTTCCCTTTGGTAGGAGGTCACCATAAGTTGTATAATACACTCGGACCCATGTAGAATGTATGGGCCACGGGGCCTGGTGAAGATATCAAACCTGTGGAATCGGAAATTTTCCCACACATGAGGGTATATGTCCACTACACCATTCGCGGACAACCTCTTTTCCTCTAGAATGGTTCTCAATCCCTCGGTTTTAACCGGTTGAGTAACCGGGGAGGAGGACCCTGAACTGGTGGTGCTGGAACCATCGTTTGTGCCGGAGTTGACACTGACTCTGTAGTAGGAGGGGTCGACTCCGAAATCCTAGAAGGATTTTCACGACCTTTTGCACGCATCCCTGCTTGCTGGGTCTGTAGCAATTGATCATCCTCAGGCTCAAAGAATGAGACCTGAGAATCGAAGGACTCCTCATCACTGCCGAAGTTGTTCTCCGGTCTCTCAACTACGAGTGCTTTATCGTTGCCCTTGCCTCCCTTCGAAAGTGCTTTCTTACTCTTTGTGATGGAAGCAGCTGCTTCCTTATTAATCACAATACCCCGTGCCCATTTTCGGGGAGTAATCTTGGGATTATTTATGCGCCTAATAACCAATTTATCCCATATATATAGCTAATTTGAGAGTATTTTTCATTGTCAAAATTAAGTTTTGAGAGTCTTTTGATGTCGCTTCTTCTAACCAATATGATTAAATGTTTCAGGGTGAAAAACAAAGAAGAACGAGCCAAAATAGGGAACTTGGTCAGAGGTCGGAAAATAGAAGATGAAGTTGCAGAGAAAAAGGGCCAAAAAGCTGGAGAATACACTACGAGGGAGCATCTCCGCGTCGCAGAGCTAATACGCGTATGCAGAAAAGGAATTCCACTTAACAGTGGAGTGCATACTGGGAGTGCATCGCGGAGAGGTTTCATTTGTGTGCAACTATAGGTGAAGGAACAGATCTGCGTCGTGGACCTGGACACCAGAAATTGGCCACGTGTTTCATTTTAGACTATAAATAGTTTAAGTGTGTTATTTTTATGAGGATCCAATTTTTAAAAGATGAGAGAACATCGATTTGGGTGATTTGGCTAACACTTTCGAGGGATTTTCTTCTACTCCTTCATTTTGGTAAACCCTTTTATGATCCATAAACATTATTTGATGATCTTTTGTTCTATGAGTAGCTAAATTCCCTTATTCTAGGGCCGTAGCTACGATTAATGGTATATTAGTATTTGTTTCTAGCATGAGATGGGTGTTCTTGTGATTTATGCTTATATTCTTGTTTAACTATTTCAATGACTGATCTACATTAAAATAAACTCATTGTCCACTCTTGAATTCAGAAGATAAATAGAGGGGTAGACTAAAGAATGTGAGAAGCGTGTTCATTCTAGAGTAAAGTTAGAGTGTTTCGTTTATAGGATAGTCTTATACCTATGCACCGCACTTGATTAATATGCAAGATGATAGCTTAATGCTCTGCCATTGGTTCATGCCTATCCCCGCTCAACGATGTAGTTAGGTTGTCGATGGTGGTAGGCGATTAGAGGTCGAGAGATCATAATCATAAAATGAACCTTGCAAATCCATAATGAGGTTAGCCTGTCGAATGCTAGGATAAATTAGTATTATGCCAAAAATCGGGTTATGCTACAACCCTGGATTACTTTCCCATATTGTGAAATTCTCTTGTTTGAAACCATTTGATTGTAGTAATTAATTTTTGAGATTGTTCAACTTAGTAGATATAAAAAAAATTCTAAAATTGTTTGTCACATAAGTAAATTTATTTTAGACATAGAAAAGTTGTTATTTGTTGATTTGAAGTCCCTTGGGTTCGAGAATCCGGCTCGAAAGAGTCGTTGTACTACTTGAGTGACCAAGTGCACTTGCGTGTGCTTTTGGACGCAACAAGTTTTTGGCGCCGCTGTCGGGGACTTTAAAATCGACAGATATCTAATTTTTGAGTGTCTAAATTATTTGTACAAGTGTTGACAACTAGATTTTGGCTCTTCATTTCACAGGTTGTGTCAGGTTTTTACACTGGAAGACTACCAGGACTTGGTAGAGCCTTTAGCTGAACCAGAGAGATTTGTTCGTTACTGGAGAAGGCAAAGAAGACTCACTTATCATGTTCCTCTTATGGCTAGTGAACCAAAAACTTCAGAAGAAATGGAGGATCAAGACCCACCGGCAGTGATGGCATAAATGAAAGTGAGGGATGTGGCAATCCCACAAACCACCAATGTTACCTCAAGCATTCAGAAACCTGCACCTGGTGGGAGGTTTGAATTGAAGAAGAACATGGTGCAACTACTGCACACAAACGGGCAGTTCACTGGTATATCTCATGAGGACCCACGAGTGCATATTTAGAATTTCCTCGAGATCAGTGACACATACACTCCAACTGGAGTGAACTCTGAGGCTTACATTATTCCCCTTTTCTCTGTTAGGGGAAGCAAAAAGATGGCTGAACTTTGAGCTCGCAAATTTCATAATAACTTGGGATGATCTTGTCTGAAAGTTTTTTATATGGTTTTTTCGATCCGGTAAAATAGTCAAGCTGAGAAGTGACATATTAAGCTTTCGAAAAAAAGGAGGGGAAAACTTGTACCAAGCTTGGGATAAGTTTAAGTCCCTGTTGTTAAGTTGTCCACATCACCATCAAGCTAACGAAGTGTTGGTCCATACCTTCATTGAAGGGTTGGAACCAAACACAAAAAATTTACTTGATTTGTTGCAGGTGGACAAGCTTTGGAGAAGACATATGCTGAGTTGTTTGCATTGCTCAATAGAATTTCATAGGGTAACCCCGAGTGGAATGGCGGAGGAGTTAAACTAGTCATATAGAAGACTGCTGGAGTGTTGGAAATGGATGCAGTGACAGCTTTGTCGGCACCGATCGCAGCAATGCAGAATATGATGACTACTCATTTCAGCAACATGTCACTAGGACAACAACAAGCCCAAGTTAATATGGTACATCAATCACAAGCTTGGTGTGAAGTATGTGGAGGTAGAGATCACAGTGTTGAGGTATGTGGAGCAAACCCAGAATCTGTTCATTTTGTAGGTAATGCTCAACAATGAGGAAATCACCAGAGCTATGGAAATGCCTACAACCCGAGCTGGCGGAACCACCCAAACTTTTCATGGGGTGGCAGTCAAAACCAACATCAAGGACAAAACCAATACAGACCACAGAGTAGTGGACAACAGTACCATCAGCGAAGCCACGGAAATCAGCAAAACCATGGTAACCAGTAGACTGCCAAGCAAAGTGATATGCGTGTGGAGGACATGCTAAAACAAATCATGGCGGATCAAGATAAATTGGCAGCAGCTGTTCAAAACAATCAATTGGCAACTCAGAATTTGGAGAAGCAGTTTGGGCAGTTTGCTAGAGCCCAAAATTCTTGACCACAAGGGGGTTTGCCGGGAAATACCGACCTGAACCCGAAGCAGGTAAATGTTGTGAGTACTCATAGCGGTCGTCCATTAGAGGAGTTGACGCCAAAGGCAAAAGTTGTTGAAGAAAAAGGAACACAGGTAGATGAAGCAGAACTAAGTGAACAAAGGGTGAATGAGGAACCAAAAGCAAAACCACCTCCTCCATTCCCACAGAAATTCAAGAAACAAAAGGAGGAGGAATGTTTTGGTAAGTTTATTGAATTACTCAAATAGGTACATGTTAACTTGCATTTGATAGATGTGTTGCAGGGCATTCCTAAGTATGCCAAATATGTGAAAGATGTGGTAGCCAACAAGAGTAGATTTGCTGAGTATGCAACAGTAGCACTCACGGAGGAGTGCAGTTCTAGGATCCAGAATAGTCTCCCAATTAAGTTGAAAGATCCAGGGAGTTTAACTATTCAGATAACACTTGGTCAGTGTGTTGAGGCAAGAGGGTTGTGCAATTTGGGCGCAAGTATCAATTTGATGCCTACGTCCATGTTTCTCAAATTGGGACTAGGAAGGCCCAAGTCCACAACCATTATGTTGCAGTTAGCGGACCGTTCGGTGGTAAGGCCAGATAACATTATTGAAGATGTCTTGGTTCAAGTGGGAACTCTGATTTTCCCCGTGGACTTTGTCATTTTGGATTTTGAGCCTGACCCAGAGGTCCCATTTATTTTGGGACGCCCATTCCTAGCGACTGGAGGTGCATTAATTGATGTTCCGGCCAGTAGACTAACAATGAGGGCTCACGACAAGGTCGAGGTATTTGATGTTTACAAGGCAATGAAGTTGCCTGCAATATATGAGGAGCTGTCTGCAATTACAGTCATTGATGAGGCAATGGTAGCTAAATATGTTGAAGCCCAAGACCCTTTAGAGAAAGTATTAATTGGGCAAGACATTGAGGGAGCTGTTGAAGCCCAGGAGTTGGCTAACGTCTTAAATGTCCCGAATGTGAGTATGCTTCGCAAGTTTGTGGAGCCATTAAATAGAGTCATGGGACCACATCACAAGCCTTCGATTGAGGAAGCACCAAAGTTGGAGTTAAAGGCTCTCCCCTCTTATCTCAGGTATGCATTCTTAGGTGCCAATGAATCTTTACCTGTAATCATTTCTTCTGCTATGTCCGAATTGCAGGTTGAGACATCTCTGAAAATATTGAGAAAGAGGAAAAGGGCGATAGGCTGGTTGATGGCTGACATACATGGCATCAACCCAACTTTATGCATACACAGGATATTCATGGATGAGGGTCACAAGTCAATTGTGCAACCGCAGCGCAGGCTAAACCCAGTGAGGAAAGATGTGGTGCGCAATGAGGTGATCAAATGGCTAGATGCGGGTATTGTCTATCCAATTTTGGACAGCAAGTGGGTCAGCCCAGTTCAGTGTGTGCCTAAAAAGGGAGGCATGACGGTGATCACCAATGAAAAAAATGAGTTGATTCCAACCAGGACAGTGATAGGATGGCGAATATGCATAGATTACAGAAAATTGAATAAAGCCACCAGAAATGATCACTACCCGGTTCCTTTTATTGATCAGATGCTGGATAGGTTGGCTGGACAAGAATATTATTGTTTCCTGGATGACTATTCAGGATACAACAAAATTGTGATTACACCATAGGGCCAGGAGAAAACTACATTCACTTGCCCGTATGGGACATATGTTTTCAAGAGAATGTTGTTTGGGCAATGCAATGCTCCAGCCACCTTCCAAAGATGCATGATGGCTATCTTTCATGATATGGTTGAAGATTTTGTGGAAATATTCATGGATGACTTCTCAGTATTTGGGGAGTCTTTTGACAGGTGCTTGGAGAATTCAGACAGGGTGCTGGCTAGATGCGAGGAAACTAATCTCGTCCTAAACTGGGAAAAATGTCATTTCCTAGTGAAGGAAGGGATTGTGCTGGGCCATAAGGTGTCAAAGATAGGGCTGGAAGTTGATCGTGCCAAAGTGGAAGTAATTGAAAAGCTACCTCCCCCAATTTCTGTTAAAGGGGTGCAAAGTTTTTTGGGTCATGCTGGTTTCTATAGGAGATTCATCAAGGATTTATCTAAGATTGCAAGACCCATATGAAGTCTCCTAGAGAAGGAGATGCAATTTGTATTTGATGAGCAATGCATGCAAGCTTTTGAAGCTTTGAAGAAGAAGCTGATAGAAGCTTCAATCCTAACTTCCCCAAATTGGGAGCTTCCTTTTGAGCTGATGTGTGATGTAAGTGGTGTGGTTGTGGGAGCAGTGTTGGGGCAAAGGAAAGAGAAGGTGTTTCACTCAATATATTATGCAAGCAAAACACTAGATGCGGCCCAAACCAACTGCACAGTGACTGAAAAAGAAATGCTCGCCTTGGTCTATGCTTTTGACAAGTTTAGATCTTACTTGGTAGGTACTAAAGTTGTTGTTTATACTGATCATGCAGCTATCAGGTACTTGTTCAACAAGAAGGATGCAAAGTCGTGGTTAATCAGGTGGATTCTATTGTTGCAAGAGTTTGACATCAACATCAAGGATCGAAGAGGTTCTGAAAACCATATTGTAGACCACCTGTCAAGATTGGAGAGTTCGTCATATGTGGGAGAGCAAGGTCAGATTAGAGAGGAATTCCCTGATGAACAACTATTGGCGCTAGAGGTGACCGAACTACCATGGTATGCAGACATTGTTAATTATTTGGTTAGCGGATTGTTTCCACCAGGTGCAACCACACACCAAAAGAAGAGGCTTATTTATGATGCTTGGTTCTACATATGGGATAAGCCTTATCTCTTCAAGCAAGGAAAAAATGATAAGGAGGTGTATGCTTGAGTCCGAGATGAGACAAGTGATGGATAGTTGCCACTCGTCTGCATATGGGGGTCATCATGGAGGTGAGCGCACTGCGCATAAGGTGCTCCAATCAGGGTTTTTTTGGCCTACTTTGTTTAGGGATGATGCAGGGTATGTTAAAAGTTGTGATCAATGCCAGAAGATGGGGTCTATTTCCAGACGACATGATATGCCCTTGCATAACATCTTGGAGGTTGAAATATTTGATGTTTGGGGGATCGACTTCATGGGGACATTCCCTCCATCGAATGGAAATCAATACATACTTGTGGCTGTGGACTATGTGTCAAAATGGGTTGAGGCAGTGGCGTTGCCGACCAACGATGCTAAAGTGGTGTTGAAGTTTCTTAAAAAGCACATCTTCACTCAGTTTGGAACTCCCAGAGCAATAATCAATGATGGAGGGACACACTTCATAAATCAATTAGTGAAGAATATCTTAGCTAAATATGGAGTCAGACACAATGTAGCTACAGCATACCACCCTCAAACTAGTGGCCAGGTAGAAGTGTCAAACAGGGAAGTGAAGCACATTCTACATAAAACAGTGAATGCCCAAAGGAAAGATTGGGCAATGAAGCTTGATGATGCATTATGGGAATACACGACCGCTTATAAGACACCAATAGGGACTTCTCCCTATCACTTGGTGTTTGGTAAAGCGTGTCACCTTCCAGTTGAATTAGAATATCAGGCTTATTGGGCAATGAAGAATTTGAACCTGGACCCGGAACTAGCAGGGAGAAAACGGATGGGTCAGCTACATGAATTGGAAGAATTCAAACTCCATGCCTATGAAAATGCTAAGCTCTATAAGGAGAAGACTAAACGATGGCATGATAAGCATATTGTGCCTCGACTTTTTGAACCAGGGCATAAGCTATTATTGTTTAAATCTAGATTGAGGTTGTTTCCAGGTAAGTTGAAGTCAAAATGGAGCGGACCATTTGAAGTGGTGCGCATGACCGACCACGGCGCTGTAGAGTTATGGAATGAAGGTAAGCAATCCACGTTCATCGTGAATGGACAGAGGGTGAAGCATTATTTCGGACAAGAGGTGGTTCGAAAAGAAGAAAGTTTGGAGTTGAGCAATGAATGAGGGTGAGCTGAATCATGCCGCGACTTAAATCAAGTGCTACTCGGGAGGCAACCCGAGACTTTGTATTTTAGAAGATATTCCCGTTGTATTTTATTTGAATAGGCTAGTTTGGTTTAATTTTAGTTATAGGTTATTTCAGTTATCTTAAAAGTTGTAATTTGTAAATTAAAAAAAAAAAAGATTTTTGTTTCTTAGGATTGAGTCAGTGTCATAGTTTAGTTAAGCCCCCCTATAATGGATGACGATCGTCTTAAGGGCAGTTTTCGTCATTTGGGTCTATAGGATTGGTTTTTGGCTAAGGCTGCACAACTGCTTTGAATTATATTGAAATTTGAAAACATGGATGACTTTGTGTTGAGACAAATAGGCTCTTTTATGTGACTCTAATTGGCGTGTGACTTGTGTCAGTGACTGGGAAGTAGTATATAGTGACCAGTTCTGAGTTGAATGTGTGTCAAGTGTGTAACATTTGTGCATTCCTTGCTATTAATTGAGGTCTAGAACTTGCCCGGTGTGTCTGCATAGTGAAAAAAGAGGATAAGGAATTTGGGAAGTGATATAGGCAATTCTTTGATAGCCCTGATTGTGCCTTCTTGTACCCACCTTGATGTATATCCCTAGTTAACCCCTTCAAGCCTTGAACTTATTCTTTGGTAGCCTATTTTGAAGCTAATAACCATTCCTTCTCTGGCCTATAAATTTGATCCAAAAGATCCTAAGAGCTTTGTGTGAACAAAAATGAAGGAAGCAGAAGTTCAGTGGCAAGCCCCAACATAAGTTTGGCTTGTAAAAAAATAATAATAATAAAAAATTTAAAAAATTATTAATAAATAAATAAACTTTGATGAATGAAGTTAGAATGAAAATGGTGGGAAGAGGTGAATGTAAATACTTTGCAACAAGGGGCCAATGGTTCCAAGAAAAGGAGCTTAAGGAGGAGGTTATTGAAAGAAGGTCCAAAAATGAAGTTTGCTGTGCATTAAAGTGCTTGGGAATGCAGTCACTATTTATATCTGAAAAATAGTTCCTACTGGTCCCCTAGCCTGCATTACAACCCTTAAAAGACCTAATTGATCTTGAACTTCCGCATTCTCAAAAGTAGTGAGGCAATACACTAAGGGCAAGCCTATGGTTCGTTGGTTGTGGCATGTGAATTCTTTCGAGAGTGAGCGAAATTGCTTCCCGCACCCATTTTTGTATGAAAATGTTATGTGTGAGTAAATCAGGGTGTTCATTTGTGGTGAGGGCACATGTTTAATGAGGTCTGATAACTGATATATTTGTGGATCCAAAAGTTGTGCATGAGTTTGCTGCGTTATAAGAGTCTATTCTTGAGGCTAGATGGTCTTGCACGAGTCGTCCTAATAAATGCATAGTATTTGTCATAATGTGTGAAGCTATGATAGTTGTTGTGGCAAAAGCTGAAATGCCATTAGGGGAAGTGTAGTAGAGTCGTCGTATGTTTGAAAGTGTAGAAGTATTTGAGGACGAACAAAGTTGTAAGTGTGGGGTGGTGATCTTGGGCGTATTTATGCGCCTAATAACAAATTTATCCCCCATATATAGCTAATTTGAGAGCATTTTTCGTTGTCGAAATTAAGTTTTGAGAGTCTTTTGATGTCGCTTCTTCTAACCAATATGATTAGATGTTTCAGGGTGAAAAGCAAAAAATAACAAGCCAAAATAGGGCACCTGGTCAGAGGTCGGAAAATAGAAGACGAAGTTGCGGAGAAAAAGGGCTAAGAAGCTGGAGAATACACTACGAGGGAGCATCTCCGCGTCGCGGAGCTAATACGCGTATGCAGAAAAGGAATTCCACTTAACAGTGGAGTGCGCGATGGGAGCGCGTTACGGAGAGGTTTCATTTGTGTCCAACTATAGGTGAAGGAACAGATCCGCGACGCAGACCTGGACACCAAAAATTGGCCACGTGTTTTATTTTATACTATAAATAGTTTAAGTATGTTATTTTTATAAGGATCCAGTTTTTAAAAGACGAGAGAACATCGATTTGGGTGATTTGGCTAACACTTTTTAGGGATTCTCTTCTACTCCTTCATTTTGGTAAACCCTTTTATGATCCATAAACATTATTTGATGATATTTTGTTCTATGAGTAGCTAAATTCCCTTGTTCTAGGGTTGTAGCTACGATTAATGATATATTAGTATTTGTTTCTAGCATGAGATAGGTGTTCTCGTGATTTATACTTACATTCTTGTTAACTATTTTAGTGACTGATCTACTTAAAATAAACTCATTGTCCACTCTTGAATTCGGAAGATGAATAGAGGGATAGACCAAAGAATGTGAGAAGCATGTTCATTCTAGAGTAAAGTTAGAGTGTTTCATTTATAGGATAGTCTTATACCTATGTACCGCGCTTGATTAATATGCAAGATGATAGCTTAATGCTCTACCATTGGTTCATGCCTATCCCCGCTCAACGATGTAGTTAGGCTGTCGATGGTGGTAGGAGATTAGAGGTCGAGAGATCATGATCGTAAAATAAACCTTGCAAATCCATAATGAGGTTAGCCTGTCAAATGCTAGGATAAATTAGTATTATGCTAGAAATCGAGTTATGCTACAACCCTGGATTACTTTCCCATATTGTGAACTTCTCTTGTTTGAACCTTTGATTGTAGTAATTAATTTTTGAGATTGTTCAACTTAGTAGATATAAACAAATTTCTAAAATTATTTGTCACATAAGTAAATTTATTTTAGACATAGCAAAGTTGTTATTTGTTGATTTGAAGTCCCTTGGGTTCGATAATCTAGCTCGAAAGAGTCGTTGTACTACTTGAGTGACCACGTGCACTTGCGTGTGCTTTTGGATGCAAAAGGAAGGTATACCACTCTCATCCAAATTGGTTTTAGCCATATCTGCAAAACATATCGAAAAACGTTAGATATAATTCAAGAAATGTGTAGAAATCAAGTTGCAGAAAGACACTTCGAACCGGTCGGTGAGTCGCCGAGTCACTTAGGTGAGCCAGATCGGGCACACCGAAAGGATCATCTAAAAAATTTTCAGAAACAAGGCATGTCGGCGAAGCTCAGAGCCCTTCTGCGAATCACCGACACCAATCAGCAAGCTTAGACTAGCCCGCCGAATATTACAATGTATTTTAAGGGTTAGGGGGCAGAAATGGCGATAGAAGGAACCTTTCGGCGAGTCACCGAGTGAACTCGGCGAGCTCAGGCTTCCCGCCGAAAGTTACAGACTCAATTTAGCCAAAAGATGAAATTAAGGGCGATCAAAGGGGAACGTTGGCAAACCACCAAACCATTAGGCAAGCTCGATGCAGCTTGCCAAACGGCCCAACGTGCCAGTTTTCAACCGCGTTTCCCAAAATCAAACCCGCAGCCCCCAAAATCAAAATCAAACACACACACTATGCAATTAATACCAAACCCATATGACCCATGCCTTTGGGGTACTCAAACTTCCCCCGATTTGGCTAAAATTGGCCATTTGACGAATTTTGCCCTTAAGAATGACGTCAAACGCTCCATCATTGGGGAAATTACGTCATTTGGCACAACTCGGGGTTACTTAGCCTTCACCTAACTAAACCCAACACAAAATAACCGCAACCCAACAATTACGAACCAATTTTAACAATCAAAACACGAGAAATCATCTTTTTAAGCATTTAGGTACAAATTCGAACACAATACAGGCAATCCAACACATAAGATACCATTTAAACAATTAACCAACACAAATCCATACACAATTACTGATTGCATTTGAGTTTAACCACTAAACTAAAGTACGGGGTTCGGAAAACCAACATGTATGCCGAATTGAGAAATTGAAAAGTTAGGCGGCAAAGTGTTCCAAATCTGAGCATGAGATCACACACAAAAAGCAAAAAAATTAGCAAAAACAAGGAATATCTAAAGTTCAGGTGAGAGTGTACAGGGTTAGAAATGAGAGAATATGAAAGATTTTGAAATTTTTAACCGTTTAGCCTTTCAAAACCTTTCAGTTTGTGGACCTTTCAGCGGAGTAAGTCATCCACGCCGAACCATTTGGCAATGCGCCGAGTAGTTATTTACCTCGCCGAGTTTTACTGGACCTTCAGTCAACTTAGGGGCCCAAACGACGGACTAAAATGGGCTCGCCGACCTGTTCGACGAGTCATCGATTAAGTAATTGGCCCGTCGAGTTTTACAAACTTCCACCTCAGGTCTTGTGGGTCCAACAATGGTCCAAGTCGGGCTCGCCGACCTCTTCGGTGGGTTGCTGACTGGACTTTTGGCTCGCTAAACTGCTTTTTTCCAACACACTTCACTTTTTGACCTGCACAATCAACACCCATTATTCAAAATCAAACTTAAAGCATTAAAAACTTGGGTTGCCTCTCAAGAAGCGCCTTAGTTAACGTCGCACTACAAAAGTACCTATTCAAGCTTCATTTTTGGGGTTTACCATTGTGTCACTAGGCAACCCCCTTTGTTGTCTTTGATTCAAATGTGAAGAAATTTGACCCATTTGGGTCTCCAGCTGCTTAATAGAGACTGAGTGAGAGGTCACCATCTGATTGAGAGTTGAGACATCCTCATTCATCTCTTTCAACACTTTGTCGGACCCTTCAACTTTGTTGAGAATGCATGAGAGCATATCTTCTGTCCGGCCACCCTCAGAGTCCCTGGGCTTTTGACACTCATGGGGAGGAACATACCTATCCTTCTCCCCCTCTCTATCCTTCCAAGTGGCATTACGATCACGCCATTCTCTGTCACGGTCTCTCCAGCCCTCATCTCTATTCCATTCTTGATTTCCACCCGGCCTTGGTAGTTTGCACGATAACGTCCTCCTTGATTGGCTAGGAAGTTTACTACCTCATTGTACAACGCTTCAAATTTTGCTTCATTGGGGTTTACTCCACCAACGCATACAACATTAACACTCCTTGCACTAGCACCCATGACATTTTTGGCCAAGATATCCAGTTGGGTCATCATTTTGGTCATGTTCTGGTCTCTCTCTTGATCCTTTTTTATCTGTTCTTTTGTCATTTTATAAGTGAGAGGAGAGACTTGGTCTTCGCGAGTATACCATGCCCTGTTTATCTTGGCCATGCAATCAAGGAGTTGGGATGCTATTGTGTAGGGCTGTTGCATTATACCACCCGGAGAGAGTTGATCAGCCACTCCTTTATTTACCGAATTGAGGCTTCTATTGAAATATTGCAGCAACACATTATCTGGAAGTCCATGAGTTAGGCACTAAAACACCAGCTTCTTAAATCTCAGCGACGTCTCATGGATTAGTTCACCTTCCAAGCGTTTGAAACCTTGGATGCCATCCCTTAGAGTCATCATCTTCGAAGGGGGAAAGAATCTCAATTGAAATGATGTGGTCAGCTCATTCCATGAGGTGATGGAGTCCCTCGGTAACTCATCTAACCATTTAGTAGCTTCACCCATCAAAGAGAACGGAAACAACCTGAAACGGATCGATTCTTGCGATATGTTTTTAAATGAGAACGGACCACAAACATCCACAAAGTTCCTCATATGCTTATTGGGATCCTCATGAGTTATCCCCCCCAAACAATCCTTTCAATTGTAGGAGCTAAAGCATTGTGCTTGTGATGTGAAAAACATTGTTTCCTTCAGTTGGAGGTAAACGAATGGAACCAACACCACCCACTTGATTTAGGTCATTAACGTTTGGGTCATTGACATCATTGAGGTTCCCATTGTCGTCTTGGTGGCCCACTTGGCTACCACTACTTCTGTTAACGCTCATCTCCTCCTCTGTTCAACACAAGCAACACAAAACCAAAAACTAAAATAAGTAGATTCAACTATAACTACAAATATCACAATTCAACTTCAATAAAAGAATTTTAAACAACACCGCTCCCCAGCAGCGATGCCATTTTGATGAATAACAATTCAAGCACACCTAATCCAATTCTAAGTGTAAATGATCGTTAAGCAATATATAACCCAACAAATGAGTTGGGTCGAATCCCACAAGGAGTGGTACGTGTTTAAATTCAATTAAGAAATACGAATGTGATCTAACTAGATATATGAATAGAACTTATTGGAAAAGACATGAAACAAGTCAAAAGGGGTGACATCAAATGTCAGGTAGGGGGTTTTTGGTTTGCAATTATCAACTACAACACAGTCACAAATAATTTGAAATAACAATAAGGAGAGAAAATCTCAGGATGTGATCGATTATAGGCAAATTTTGTTATATGGGTAATTGAAACTACTCGTAAATAGCTAAATATCAGTGGGTAGGCTAGACTATAATTGAAATAGCTTTCTCTCGAACAATTATTCCGCTTTGAGTGATTTCTCTCAAACATCAACAAGCATAGCAATTAAGAACAACCCATAACCTTAATACATCTTCACTCTCGAGCAAGATGGGTAGGATTGGGTTTAGGATTCACTCTCTCGAGCTGAACCCAAATCAACCCAATACCTACAAACCATTATCAAAAACTTTGGTTCAAAAACCTCTCTCTCGAGCAAGATAAGAACACAAAATTAGAACTGCATTACAACTACCATTCATAAATTAAACATCAGTTAATGATTAAACCCACTTTAATATAGCATTTAAACTAGTAATTAGCAATACCCATAAACTAATTCAACCCATAATCACATGATCACACCCCAAGAATTGGGGTTTTAGCCAAACATCATAAAAGGGTAAAAACGGTTACCAAATCGATTAGCCATCAACTGGGTAAGAGTAATTTAATCTTTACAATGCTTCAATTTGCAGAAAATTCGAAACCCACTTGCAAAATCTCCAAATTGAGTCTCAAAAAGTCTTCAAGTCTACTAAGAAACTATCAAAAACTCCAGAGAAAATTGTTCTAGACTACAAAATTCATACTAAGTTTTCTGTTTAAAATCTAATTTATAGTCACCAAAAATAAGCCATGAAGGGCCATTGGGCGAGGTAAGTCGGGCTCACCTAGTGGTTCGACGAGCTGCCCTCTACTCCTTCTATCACATTTTTGTGTTAGCTCTCAGCATCCTCAAGTCCTGTAATTTTGGGTGATCACTCTTGTCATCGCAGAACTGCTCGGCGATTCGCCGACTGCTCCTATTCTGTCGCCGACTTGGTTTCTTCCCTCGGGGCTGACATACTGAAACTTTAGGCGATTAAAGTAGCCACTCGATGACACGTCAAGTGCTATTGACGATCCTCAGGCTCTTCATTCTTCACTTCTTCAGTATGTTTTGTTCCTTTTTTGCCTGTTAGTGTCCTTACTTTGCTTCTCAATTCATATACCTAAAAATCAAGGATTTAACATTCGTTTATGGCATAAATTAAGCATTTGAGGACACTAAATCTATATAAACAAAGCCCCAAATGAGTCCAAATCTCAGACTCATCACCCCTCCCACCTACCTTTACCTCGCTATAGCGGGGATAATACCATTGTAGATGTTGTCCAGCCGCTATAGCGGCTCAACGCGATTCAGGAAAGGAATAAGAGGGAGAAGAATGGGTTCTTCTACCATTTTCTCTCCTTTACTTTATCAAATTGACCTTTTCTCTCTTGATTACTCCTTCCCAAACGTAGATACTAAGGCAATAATCATATCCCCTACTATTTTTACTTCGTTTTACGCATAAAGATTACTGCATGCTAGAATTTGTTGAATTGAGTAGAAATTCAGAATCATTAA
>JAJOOR010011617.1:0-22673 GCA_036250505.1 Solanum acaule | reverse complement strand
TCTATATGTATCTTAAACTCGGTTAAATCATTAAAATTATATTTTAATGGTTTTTGGGTTATTATACTGTTATTATCAATTAGCTCAATTTTTATTTTTGTTTTATGTTTTTCCCATCCTTGTAAAGGATCTTGAAATACGGTACCAAATTAAGACTTAGGGTAGATGAAAAAATTATTTAAATATGAATTGATCCGGGCTAATGTATGTGTGCCATAGCGGGAAGCCTCTCGCTATGGTGGCGCCACTATAGCGTCTGCATGTCTGCTATAGCGGGACTGACAGAATCAGACTCTAATTAAAGCGATGTCTTTTACTTATTCCTCCCACTTTTCAGGGAGAAAACAAACGAGGGTTACTCCAAAAATCCCCCCAAGCCACCTAAGCTCAAAAACAATAAAGGTGAGAATTTTCAACACAAAAAGGGTAAAACCCAATGATTTATGATCTATGATTGTCAGTATTATCCCCCATAGAGTGATAACACTCAAATTACCTTCAAAACAAGTTAAAATAATAAGTGATCGTCGTCAATAAAATTACCCAACTAAGAGTCGAGGTCGAATCCCACAAGGAACAATTTATCGACAATTGAAATGATAAAGAATGAATAGCTATGAGTATGAACCTAAACATGAAATATACAAGATTATCAAATCAAAATTGATTTTCGTAAACAAGCCATGGTTTTGGGCATAGACAATATCAAGCAAGGAATATATGAGAATTGAGAAATTCAAAATTCTATCAACACTCAATGACCTATTGCAATTCAACCATGCTAAATCAATTATAGATAGGCTAGATCATCATTAGTCAACACTAATATCCTTTCGGTCTCAAAGTGTTATTTCACAATATCTCCTTCCAGTCTCAATCGTGTTCAAAAACAAAGCAATCTAAGACCTTAATATAAACCCCTATTTCTAGCAAGTTTAGCATTCAACAAAGTAGACCTAAATTATTTTCTTTCGATCTCAAATTTAAGACTCAAAGTCAAATATGATTATTCACCTAATTCTGCACTTCACGGACTTTTTCGAGCAATGAATAAAGATCGGAAGCTAGATTCAAGCGTGCACTCTTAAATCATAAATTTAAGCCTGAAAACTAGATTAAACTTATTCCATGGAATCAAGGATTCACAAAAGCAATAAAGTGATAAATCAAATACCCAAATAGCTTTGTCTATTTCTTGCTCAAAAGTCTCAATTTCATATACACAATTACACCCAAAATTCTATCAATGTAAAGCAAGGAAATGAAGAAGAAAACAAGAGATTTTACTATTAAGTACACATTCTTCAAACCCACATGCAAATTGTGAGACAACTTGCTTTCAAAGTCTCAACCTAAAATATATATGAACACTAGAAAATTAGAGTTCTTCCTTAGTCTTAAGCTAAAAGATGAACTCTATCCTCAAAATATGATATGGAATAATCTTTCTCTTCATCCCCTTTGTGAGAATTGGGATCCAACCTCTGAGAAATTCCAAATATGCCCTTGTCCAAGTAAGCAGACTTCACAAAAGGGATGGAAATTTGCAAAAGCGAATGTCACTAAAGCGGCACTCCTCTCGCTTAAGCGAACCAAACTCTTTTTGTCTAGTTTGCAAAAGCGACTCCCGTAGGGTCACGTAAGTGGCTTGTTGACTTCCATTGACCGTTCGCTTAAGCTAACTCTTCGTCGCAGGTGCGACATCAGGGGCTCAATTCCTGCCAAGTTCAGCTCCTTTTCCACTTTTGTCCATCATTTCCTTCCCAAAAACAAACACCTAAAATCAACATAATTCAATGGATAATTAGCCTATTTCTCTACTTGAGTGCCACAAAATCAAAAGAAAAGAGTCTCAAATGAGTAAAAATTCACCACCCATCAACACCTCCAACTTAATAATTTTGTTTGTCCTCAAGCAAAACAAACTCAAAACCATAAGAGGCACTCAAATTAAGCACACAACCCTTCTACTTCAACTAAGGATCATGGTCATGGCTATGGTTGATACTAACAATTTATTTTCAAGTCAAGCAACTCCCCCAAGTTTAAGCACAATTTCAAACACAATGGATATACAAGAATGATAAAGTGACAACAATAATTCTCAGGAAGTGACTCACAATTACTAGTCAACTAAACAACTTCCCTTGACTCAAATTTGGAATCTATCAGCTTCACCAATCCATCCTAATTTTCATGCCCTCTGAAGAAAGAAGATGTCCCAAAAATGCACACACAAGTATTCACAAAACAAGGGACAAAAGTACAAACACTCACACTCACAATAGAAGCATCTCATGCACACAAATGTCTCACCATAGGCTTGCCCATATTTTCCATCAACATTGACTCAACTTTATTTGGTTGGAGATCTCAAAGGACTTTGTTAAGCTTGTAATGTAGGCTTAGGGAGGGTTATGATATCATTTAGGTACAAGTGACTACATCCTCCTTGAACACTACACAACAACTCCATTTCCAATTTTTTTACTTTTCAAACTAATGCACACTTCTCATTATTTTTTATTTTTTGCTTATTTTCACTCTACATGCCCCCACATGCAATCATTTTTAACATTCGGAGGATTCAAGTCTCATTTATTCACTCTATTCTCAATTTTTTTCTTATCATGCCCACATGTGGGAAACATCCCTTCTATGAGTTTTCCATAACACCCCCAACTTAGGTTTTTAGCCTCAACTTTCACAACTTCAAGTTTAAGGAGGAGAGGATTCAAAAGATTGTTACTTTTTCAAAAGGGTTAAGACTCGTAATGAGGTTTTCAATAAAAAGGATTAGGCTCGAAGGGGACAAGTAAGTATATATTTAGTGCAAATGTGAGATTTTTAGACCAAGTGGACTTCAAGACAATCAATGAAAGCCTAAGATCATTTCTCCAATCAAACTCAATCAAGGCTAACATTTCAAGACCAACTAGGCAAGTTCTAGTTAACACACGTGAACACAAGGAATTATTTTCAAAAGCTCACCACACATCATGCAAACTATTCAAGATGGATCAATTTCACTTTCTAGTCAAGAACAAAGGATTTATTTTTCACTTTCACCACCTAGTAAGTTGGAGTCACAAAAAGAGTCAAAACACTATCACATAGTCATTCACTTCCACAATTTTATTTTCACAAAATTTCGTAGGGGGTGATCATTTATGATTCACGAGACTTGACTAAGTCTATTAGTACCAAATAAGTCACAACCTTATATCAAAGTATCACAAAGCCATCAACACTCAATAAAACAACAATTTTCCCTTAAGTATGATGTCACTCAATTTATCATTGGACAAATTTAAGTCTTTTCATTGAATTTCCATAAGGGCTTCCAATCTCACAAACTACGGGTACTCAGACTTCCCCTACTTTAAAGCATACAAGAATGAAACACTATCACCACCATTTATTACTACCAAAATAAAGTAACAAAAAATACTAACATAACTAAAGCAAAAGACATAATAAAAGTGACCAATCCTAACAATAAACAAAATCATCAAAAACATCAATCCAGAATGTCAATCAAAATAGTGGAAACAACCTAAAGGGGAGAACCCCCAACTAAAAATGGTACTGTCCTCACAGCACAACTATGGAAATTATAAAGAGAATACAAAGGGGATCCTTGGGCTGCCTCAATCCTCATTACTCTCGGTGGTCTCACTGTCCTCAGCTCTCTCATCATTAGACCATGTAGCTAGTGCATCTCCATTCTCATTCGACCTCAAAGTCGGGAGTAGCTCATTTGTCTTCAACATCTTCCAAAGGCCTTTGACCCCTGACCACATCCATGTGAAGAACTTATCTCTACTCTTATCATGATTCTTCATCTTGCTATGTGAGACATTCAATTCACGATGTGACTTGGCTAAACTGGTGTAAGCCTTCTCCAAATTGGCAAGTTGAGCTTTCTTCTTCCTTTGATTACTTAAGTAGGTATCAAACTCATGTTGGGAAACATATGATACCGACTTAGTAGATGACTCACCCGGCCCTTGAGACAACTTTGTCATAATTTTTAACTCACTAGCCAGAGATTCAAATGCCCCCAAAATTGGAGGTATATGTGAATCCTCCTCCACATGCACATACTTCCTGAATCAACTTTCCTCTTCTTGATTTTCACAATTGTGCCTTCACCATGCATCTTAATAGGAAAAATTTGATGTTTGGGTTCCACCCAAGTGTCACCCAAGAGCACTTCCACTTCAGCCCACTTGCATAGCTCTGTGATCAAAGAAAGGACAACCAGAGAGAGCCTGTCATGAAGCATGAACTTTTAGAACTCAATCACGATCAAATGGACTATATTCAACGGGACATCATCAAGTATACATGCCACAATTTGTGCCCACGACATTGAAATGTTGCTAATATTCCCACTTGGTGAGATGTGGCTGCATACAATGGACATCCATGTTCTTGCCTCGGCCATCAAATCAGAGCATAGAATTCTACCCAACTCACAATCCTTTCCTTGAAGGCCTCAATATCATGGTCTAGAAACCTATAGATGACATTGGTTGATTTCGGGTCATAATTAAAAACCTTGCCCCGAATGGTGATCAACCTTGTCGAAATATCGGTTTCCATGAATTGAGTGATGTGAGGCCAAAAATACATATTTTTAATCATTCTTTGTCTCACATTTATTATTTATATTTATCCTTTTTGAGCATGAATTTTATGGATTGTGCTAAATAGTGTATTTTATTTATAGGAGTAAATTGGTGTAAAATTGAAGAAGTTTAGTACTAAACCGAATTAAAGATGAAAGGTGAAAGAGGGAAATCAAGAAGGCAGCTTAATGAAATAAATTCAATATAATAATGTATAAGGAAAAGTGTAGCAGATAGCGAAATTGAAGGAATCTTTCTGCCTACCACGTGGCAGCAATTGAAGCAACAGAAACAATTGCGGACATTGCTTCACGCGTACAACAAGAATTCTACTTTCATTTGGTTTTGGTTCCTAATTTAATTTGGACTCAATTATTTTCTCTAGGTTTTCTATATCTTTAAATAGTCCATAAAAATAATTATTTTGGGGTAACTCAGAGGGGAGATCAATTAGGAAGTACTTTGTAACAAAAAGTTGTCAATACTTTTTAGGGTTTTTTTCTTCTTTCTTGTTTTTTTAGACATTAGTGGTTGAATGCCCTTGTTCTGGTGGTGTAGCTACGAATCGACTGTTGATTATTTAAGGTTCTTGAATTAATTCTTGGTTGTCATTATAAGTTACTTTTATATTCTTGTTTTAGTATTTCTTGATTGGCCATCTAGATATAAATATATTGTCTAATCTTAAAATCGAGAGATGAGGGGTTAGATAGACCAGAGAATATAGAGAGCTCGATCGATCCATTTAGTTGAGGTGATTTGTGTTTAGGAGTGACGCTTGGATGAACAACATGATTGATTACGAAACAGGATAAAAAATATAAAAGGCAACGGCACCATTTTTTATAACGCTCAAGTTACCCTCAAAATAAGTTAAAACAATAAGCAGTCGTCGTTAATAAAAATACCTAACTAAGAGTCGGAGTCGAATCCCACAAAGAGCAATTTGTCAGTAATTGAAAAGATAAACAATGAATTACTACGAGTTTGAACCTAAACATGCAATATACAAAATTATCAATCAACACTCAACACTCAATGAATTCAGCCATGCTAAATCAATCATAGATAGGTGATGTGTCCACAAATTGGACTCATTTAGGGCTATATTTTAATAGATATTGTGTCCTCAAATTCTTATTTTATCTCAATATCTGATGAAATCCCTTAAGTTTCAGGTATTTGAAGTTTGAAGGTAAGCATGGACACTACGTCGCAAAAAGGAACGAAAAGGCTGAAAAAAGAACGAAGAAATGAAGGCCTGAGGATCGCCAAGTCCACTTGGCGAGTTGCCAAAGGGTCTTACTTCGCCTTTTGTTCCAGTGTGCTGAGCCCTGAAGGAAAGGATCAAGTCGGTGGAAAAAGGGAGCAGTCGGTGCATCGCCGAGAAGTTCAGCGAAGCAGTACCATGTCGCCCAATGACCCAGAGCACGACAATGCTGAAGACTGGGCAAGACGGCGAAGAACTACACCAAAGGGCGAATCACCGAGTTGATTGGCGATTCCGACTAACGACGCCGAATGACCACTGCAGCACAAATCTGTGAAATCTACAAAAACTAGTTAGAGTTGTAGTTTTAAGTGTCGAACAATTATTATAATTTTCATATAGAATAGTACTTTTTGATATTTTACTCTAAGTTTGAGAGGGTTTTGAAGACTTGAAGATCCAAAGGGTTTCATCTTCAAGATTTGGACTTGGGTCTCTTGGATTCAACAATTTTGGCATGTATCAAGACTTAAATCTTCATACCCATTTGAATGCAAGCTCAATTTGGTATAAATTTCTATCTCTTACACATGTGTGGCTAAAAACCCCAATTCTTGGGTGGTGATTTTGTGAATATGGGTTAGATTAGTTGTTGGGTCTTGCTTGCTGATAGTCAATTTGTAGTTTAAATGTGATTTCGTTTAGTGGTTGTGGATGAACTTAATGAGGTTGTATTTGCAAATATAATCTCATATATGTGTTTTCGGCTTGCTCGAGAGAGAGAGGTCGTAAAACTAAGACCACTAAATTGATGGCCAGTGCGAGTGGGTCGACATGAGGTTCAACTCGAGAGATTGAACCCTAGTCCCATGTCCACACACTTAGCTCGAGAGAGTGAGTGGGTTAAGGCGGAGGCTGTTATTCATATGGCAAGTGGGAGAAACCCGCTTGAAACGGGGTAAGTTGCTCGAGAGAGAGCTTATCCTCCTTAAAGTCTAGCCTAGTCATAATTACTCTACGAGTTTTCTATCAAAAGAATGTACCCAATGATTTAGTCTATCCCGTATTCCATTCACATCCCAAGAATCTCCCTCTCATTACTTAGAAATTCTTATTTATTTTTGCTTTTTTTACTTACTTGTGACAAAACCTCCATTGTTAATTGACACTCTTGTGTCCCCCTTTAATTTACAATATTTTTAATCGTTAATGTTTTTAGCTACGACTAGTTAGAACTAAATTTTATTTTTCTATTATTTCTCAAAACCACTCCATTGGGAACGATCCCAACCCTTGGTTGTGTTATTATACTATTGCACTATCATAGACACTTGCATCAGAAGTTCTATCCTTGATTATGCAAACATCAAAATGGCGCCGCTGCCGGGGAGTGGTGTTACTTGAGAATTCTTAGATTCGCAGACTTTTTATTCTTCTTAGTTGTAGTTTTACTAACTTTATTTTTAGTTTTGTTTTGCTAATTTGTGCTTCAAAAGCAGAGCAGGTGAATATATCAACCAACACTTGCGAGCTAATGGAATTTCCTCCATTAGAGGTAATGATAATTTGGGATAGAATCCTAACCATCAAGCAATTGGAGGGCGAAAGGGTCCACAAGTCATGGGCAAGGTTTAAAGAACTGATCACTCAATGCCCAATTCATGACATTCCCGACATAATCCTCTTTGCCTACTTCTACAAAGGTCTTGGCCCAGGAAATAAGAGGGTGGTCGACCAACTTATTTCGGGTGATATTGCAAAGCAGTCATATGTGATGGCAGTCCAACTGCTTGACAACATGACTAAAATGAACCAAGAAGTGGAAAAGGACTTCGTGATGACCGCACTGATGACTCAGATGGATGAGTTGGCCATAAAGATGGTGAAGATCGAGGCTCAGTGCAAGAGGAAGGATAAATATTTCCCTCTTCATGAGCGAAGAAATCCCAAGGACAATGAAGTTAAACACATTGAGGGAATGCTATCAACCATTCTCCACAAGGTGGCTAAGCAAGATAGAGAGCTGGAAGAATTGAAAGAAGACGTTGAAGGGATGAAACGAATAATTTGGTCTCATTCTAGAGCTATCCAGCTGCTCGAGAACCTTATGGGTCATGTGTTTCCTCAACTTCATTCGCAGAAAAGCAGGTGGTTTCCTAGTGATGATATGGCTAACCCCAATAATGAAGCTTAAATGGTGACTCACGTCGTGCCACGATGTTAACTAAGGCGCTGTTTGGGAGGCAACCCAAATCCATTTACTTCTTTCTTTTTCGTTTATAAATAATGGTGTGTTGGTTGTGCATGTTTAAGTGTGGAAAGTGTTTGGAAAATGCATATTGGAGATCTAAATGGTCAGTCGGCGGATCGCTGAAGAGATCGGCGTACCGGACTTGACCCGTCGTTTAGCTTAACACACGTATAAATCGGAGCCTGTAAAACTAGGCGAGCTTGAGAATCAGTTCGGCGTGTCGCCAACCAAGTCGGCGACCATGATTAAGATCGTCATTTGGATGCTCTCGTTGACTAAAGGTCCTGTAAAACTCAGCGAGTCAAATGACCATTCAGTGTATCACCGAATGGATCGGCGAGTGAGACTAATGTCACCGAGTGGATGCGAACTGGACAATTTATGAAGGCCTCAGGTCTCAAGAGTCCAAATTCTTCAATTTCCCTCGCTTAGAAACTTCACAAACTCACACCAAGGTAGTATTTTTCTTATTTTCGCAGTTTACTAGTATTTCGGTTGGTTGATTTTTGCTCGGAGTTGGATTTCTTTGCTGCTTTGCGTTTCAGTCTTACCGTTATCAGCAACAAAGGTTGGTTGCTTGACACTCAAAATTATTTTATAAAATTTGTACTCATTTGCAATATCCGTATCTTGTTCTTGTGTGTGCCTGTATTAATCTCTAAATGTTGCTCAATTTGTTTATAAGTGTTGAGACCCATCTGTTAGTGCTTTTAGCAGAAGTATATTTTGTGGGATTGTGTTTGGATGTTATGGATTTGAGTTAAATCTCACTAGTGCATGTGCTAACTTTGTGTTTAGGGGTTAAGGGGTTGAATTCGAGAAGGTGGGTTGAGAATAGGTGCGTTAGGCTGTTTGGTGAGCTAGGTCTTGCCCGCCGAACTACTTGCGATTCACCAAATGCTCTCATCTCACTTTAATTTCTTGTGGAATTTGATGTTTAATGCTGTAACTTTCGGCGAGAAGCCCGAGGTCGCCAAAAGTACTCGGCGACTCACCGAAAGTATTCTTGATCGCCCTTTTTCTGCCCCATTTGATTTTGAATGCATTTCAACTCTTGGCTGACTCACTGGACCTTTCGAACCAATCTCTTTGATTCTTCTTGAGGATTTGCAGATATGGCGAAACCAAAAGCTGCCGAGAGAATTGTGCCAGCCCAAGAGAAAACTGAAAGGAAGATGATGAATGAGGAGGCCGCTACATCCAAAGGCAAGACTACTACACCTCCCATGTCTGGTGGGAAGAAAGATAAGGTAAAGGGCAATGGAGTCAGGGAAGTCTATGCATCTTTTGGTCGGATACCTATTTCAAAAATTCCAAGAAACCATAAAGTACCTTCATAGGCCCGGGAGTTCTATGCCGCTGTACATGCCTATTGGGCAAATTTGTAGGAGGTCACTCCTAATGGACCTAATAGGGTCGATGTATCAGAAATAACCCCGGTTCTTAATGCCCAAACCTCGAGCATGACCCCAGGCACTGATGCCCATATACAAACTACTACACCAGCCACCGATGTCCAAACAGATGGAACGACTGTGTAGACAGGATTCCTCTTTACCCCCTCTCTGTCTTTCTTTATTTTACCTTTCGAATTCTGTGTTAATTACATTTGAGGACAAATTTCTTTTATTTATGGTGGGGTGAGGCCCACCTTTGTGTGCTATTTGATGTTCGTATTTTGCTTATATTTGGGCTTTGTGCTTAAAATTGTGTTTACACTGCTTTCTGTGGATGTTTGAGCTTGTGGCTCCTTTTATTTTAAATTGCAAAATGATTTTGACCCATCCAAAATTTTTTTGCCACCTCTCAGGTGTTAAATGTGGCTGTTCTTTTGCAAAATTTAAGTCTTGGTTCCGATCAATACCGACAACTTGAATAGTGCTTACAATCGAACGAACATGAATGTACGACTACGATGAGGCCAAATGAAGTTGCATAGAAAATATATGAACTCTTTGCATCTCGTTGTGATTAGCCATTTATCAAATTGATTCTTTTGTGATGATCATTGCACACTAGCGAAAGTGTGGAGTCTTCTTTGACTGTAGTGTCAATGCCTAGTGTGATGAGCTTACTTTGAACCATGCATGGTAGATCCTAGAATTTGCCCCGTTGGTCCGGTCAACTAAGTGATGCTATCTCTTGATATGATCTTAGGCAACTTCTAAGAGTGTGAACTAATTTGACATATACCTCTTTTGTGACCTACCCTGTGAGCATGTGATTCTCTTTTTGAACACCCCTTGAGCCTTACCCTTCTTTGGAAGAAATTTGGTGAAAACTAGACCTTTCTTAATCCACTACCTATAATTCTCTTGAATTGTGGCTAATTGAATAGCCAGGTTAGGCCAAAAGTCTAAGTTGGGGGTGTGGTGAAAAGATAAGGGCAAGTCAAGAAGTGCAAGAAAAGTTTCCTCTAACCCATGGTGTTGAGAAAAATGGAACCCTTCCATATATAAAAAAAAAAAAAAAGAGAAAAAGAAAAAATATTGAAAAAGAAAGTTGTGGAATAAAGTACCAAAGAAATAGGGTTCCGAACAATCCATGGGAAGTGAATAATAGGATGACCTATGATGCACTAATGAAAATGATGAAGGAAAAAGAAAGGAAGTGTTCAGAGCACCACATTTCATGAGGATAAAAGTCACTAAGCCTAAATGAACATACCTTTGCACTCAGCCCCATTACGAGCCTTAAAAAGACCTTTTTGATCTTGAGTGAGCTGAACCAAATATTGATCGAAAAATACGGACAAGCATATGGGTGAAAGCATGCATTGTGTTCTTCTTTGTGAGTGTGAGTGTTATATCTGATTTCGAAGCTTTAAACTGCGAACCATTGTGTGAATATGGAATCATTCCTTGTGTGAGGGAATTTGAACTCTTTGGTTGAGCTTGAACTTGCATTTGAAGCAAGTATTGTGAGCATGAGATTCTTTGATATTGGTGAGTCACAACTTGAATCTTTAAGTGCATATTTGATCTTTGCCTAAGTAAATTGAGTCTTGCTGTGTGCATTCATGATTGAGTCTGTGTAGCACTATTCGAGACACCCTTTTTGAACGGATGAACTTGAGTTTGCTTGGGGACAAGCAAACGTTTAAGTTGGGGGTGTTGATGAGTCCACAAATTGGACTCATTCAGGGCTATATTTTAATAGAAAATGTGTCCTCAAATGCTTATTTTATCTCAATATCTGATGAAAACCCTTAAGTTTCAGGTATTTGAAGTTTGAAGGAAAGCATGGACACTACATCGCAAAAAGGAACGAAAAGGCTGAAAAGAACGAAGAAATGAAGGCCTAAGGATCGCCGAGTCCACTTGGTGAGTTGCTGAAGGATCTTACTTCGCCTTTTGTTCTAGTGTGCTGAGCCCTGAAGGAAAGGATCAAGTCGGCGGAAAAAGGGAGCAGTCGGCACATCGCCGAGAAGTTCTGCAAAGCAGTACCATGTCGCCCAATGACTCAGAGCACGACGATGCTGAAGGCTGGGCAAGACGGCGATGAACTACACCAAATGGCGA
Organism: Solanum acaule; assembly: GCA_036250505.1. NCBI lineage: Eukaryota > Viridiplantae > Streptophyta > Magnoliopsida > Solanales > Solanaceae > Solanum > Solanum acaule. The sequence goes on along the minus strand of JAJOOR010011617.1, from coordinate 11,057 downwards.
ATCGCTGAGTAGATCGGTTATTCCAACTAACAACGCCGAATGATCTACTGCAACACAAATTTGTGAAATCTATAAATACTAGTTAGAGTTGTAGTTTTAAGTGTCGAACAATTATTATAATTTTCATATAGAATAGTACTTTTTGATATTTTACTCTAAGTTTGAGAGGGTTTTGAAGACTTGAAGATCTAAAGGATTTCATCTTCAAGATTTGGACTTGGGTCTCTTGGATTCTTCAATTTTGGCCTGTATCAAGACTTAAATCTTCATACCCATTTGAATGCAAGCTCAATTTGGTATAAATTTCTATATCTTATACATGTGTGGCTAAAAACCCCAATTCTTGGGGTGTGATTTTGTGAATATGGGTTAGATTAGTTGTTGGGTCTTGCTTGCTGATAGTCAATTTGTAGTTAAAATGTGATTTCGTTTAGTGGTTGTGGTTGTGGATGAACTTAATGAGGTTGTAGTTGCAAATATAATCTCATATATGTGTTTTTGGCTTGCTCGAGAGAGATGTTGTAAAATTAAGATCACTAAATTGATGGCCAGTGCGAGTGGGTCGACATGAGGTTCAACTCGAGAGAGTGAACCCTAATCCCATGTCCACACACTTAGCTCGAGAGAGTGAGTGGGTTAAGGCGGAGGTTGTTCTTCATGTGGCAAGTGGGTGTCCGAGAGGAACCCGTTTGAAACGGGGTAAGTTGCTCAAGAGAGAGCTTATCCCCCTTAAAGTCTAGCCTAGTCACAATTACTCTGCGAGTTTTCTATCAAAAGCATGTACCCAATGATTTAGTCTAGTTCGTATTCCATTCACATCCCAAGAATCCCCCTCTCATTACTTAGAAATTCTTGTTTATTTTGTTGTTTTTACTTAATTGTGACAAAACCCCCATTGTTAATTGACACTCTTGTGTCCCCCTTTGATTTACAATATTTTTAATCGTTAATGTTTTTAGCTATGACTAGTTAGAACTAAATTTTATTTTTCTTTTAATTCTCAAAACCACTCCCTTGGGAACGATCCCAACTTTTGGTTGGGTTATTATACTATTGCACGATCGTAGACACTTGCATCGAAAGTTGTGTCCTTGATTACACAAACATCAATAGACTTATAACATCCCGCACCTAGAAACGACTATAAAGAGTTTAAAATATGAAAATATTGATTTTTTGGAAAGAATAAAGAAATCTGGAAATTTTTGTCTAAGTTAAGAAAGTGAGTTTTGGCCATTTTCAAACGGCCATAACTCCTAGCTCAGGAGAAGTTAGGAGCAGATCTCTATATGGTTGGAAAGACCTTGGAGATATCTTCCCAACGCCGCCAAGATTGCATGACTTCGACATAGTATGAGTAAGATATGCCTTTCAAAAGTTGGGCTGTTGGATTGAGGAAAGTCCCAAACCGGATTTAGGGAAGGGCAAAGTAGTCTTTTCTCTAATTAATTTCCTAATTTGATTTTAGGGATTTATTGGGGTAAAAATATGACTTAGTCAGTTTGGAGAATTGAGAAAATACGCTTAGGGCTTGGAGAAGAGAGAAAAGAAGAAAGAAAGAGAGAAAAAGGCAAGAATTCGTCAAGATCATCCAAGCTTGCGAGTGGAATTCATCGGGGGTGATCCCTATTAAGGTATGTGAGATATTTTTGTGTTGGGCTAGTTCACCCACACTCTCATCTTATTTCTATTCAGAGAATGGTTGTTGATTGAATTAAAAGTTAGGGAGTTCTTGAAGAACTTTGTTGAAATTCGTTAAGTTCTTGTTGGTTGAATTGTTGATGCTTGGGGGTTGAGTTGATTTATGTTTCCGGGCTATTTTGCGTTAGATTGTTTGTGTATTGAGGTTTCAATTGATCCTAAGTGTTTCAGGAAGGAACTAGGGAAGATTGGAGGGCTTAGAGATGAAAAACGGAGAAGAAAAATCGAGAACACCTGGGTAATGGGGCTGGGGCGCTGCGCCAGCCAGTGCCCCCCAAAGTAGCCTCTGAAGTTTTGGCCTTGGGGCGCCGCGCCAGCCAGAGTGTTCCACAGACTTCTCTGAAGTTTGGGGCCTGGCGCCCCACGCCTCTCAAAGCGCCAAGGACACCAGTTCACCCCATTCTCCCCCCATCTTTTCGTACTAGTTTCTAATCGATGTACCTACGTTTTCTAGTTGAATTCAACACTCTAAGGTACATCTTAACATTATGAAATCATCCATAAACATGAGATCATGAACCTTGAATCCATAATTCAATTCAAGGAAAGATAAGATCAAAGTCAAAGAAGTTAATAGTCAAGTCTAGAAGTTAAGAAGCAAGTCAAAGCAAAGTTTCTTAAAGTTTTCAAGAGTCTTTAACAAACGTTCTAACTTCGTTTTTAGACTCAAGTTTCAAGTTAAGCAAAGAGTAAAGAGTTGAGTTCATTTCTCAAAAAGTTATAAGGGGGCTGAGTATTCCCAAAGAGTTTATAAAGGTTTTCACATTTGAGCAAGAAAGGGAACATCAATTTCAAGAGAGCTTTTAAGCTAAGTTTTGAGTACTTATCTCAATTCAAAGAAAGAGTTTTGTTTTTACAAACATATGAGGTAAGTATATTTTGGGAGTAGTATTGAGCTCCGATATGGGGATGCGAGTTCATATTAACTCAAGTCTCCATCAACTATGTAGCCATCATGTGTAGTAAATGATCATACTTTTTAGATGACTCCTTAAGATGCTTTTAGCATAGACTAGTGGATCCACTAAGTTAAGCGTTCTATATGACAGCAAAATATAGGACAGTTCTGGCAACGTGGGCAAGACGTTGTATCACCACTTAGGCTCATGGTGGTGGTTGTCGGTTAGAGAATTTCCCACAAAAGTTATATTACTTTGATATTTAAGTAAAGTTGAGTTTGTTATTGCTTTATATTTAACGAACTAAGTTGTTTACACTGTTTTACAAGCTTTATATATATTACATGTGTCTTATTGCTTTATATTGAGTTTAATTGTTCATGAGTTAAATAGAGCCAAGGTAAGTGTTCATTTGTACTCCTTTCAAGCTTAAGTTATGGTTTAGCATTCCAATTCGCATACTCGTACATTCAATGTAATGATGTCAGTTGGCCTACATCTTGTTATGATGCAGACACAGGTAACCAGGATCAGCATCCAGCGCGCCGTTGATCCAGTTGAGCACTCCAGAGTCAGTGGTGAGCCTCTTTGCATTCCAGAAGACTCTTTTATTTCGCTTTCCTAGTTTTCTTTATTAGGATGTTGTGGGGTCTGTCCCAACATCCATCTTAGTATTATAGAGGCTTCATAGACAGTCAGACAGTTAGTATTGAGTCTCTCATCTATGTATTTGCAGATACTTTGTTTGAGACATAAGTTGCCATTTTGGCTAAGTTGTTATCATTTAAACTATTATTATGAGTTTATTCTGTTGAGTTAAGTCTTCTGCTGAGTTAAGTAAGCCAGGCCAAGGGTCCGCTTGGGGCCATCAATGGTCTCCGAGTGCCAACAATATCCAGGGTGTAGGCTCGGGGCGTGACAAACTTGGTATCATAGCCCAGAGCTCAAGAGTCCTAAGGAGTCTATGAAGCCCTATCTGTAGTGTCCTAGTTATCGGTGTGAAGCGCACCACTTTTATAATTAGTAGGCTGCTAGATTTAGGAAATTCTTCACTTCCTTCATATCCATTTCGTGCGTTCGAGTATATCTCTAAAAGTTTCCCTCTAATTCGTACTTGTGCGTGTTTCAGATAACCATGCCTCCACAAAAAGCAGCACGAGGTCGTCCATCTAGGAGAAATGTTGAACCACAAGAGCAAGGGGTACTTAATGCACCAAACGTTCAACCTCAGGGTGAGGTCACTAATGCTGAATTCCGTGAGGTTATCCGGATGCTGAGCCAAGCTGCGACTAACCAGGTTGGGCAGCCAAGAGGACCAAGGCAAGATGAGGCTGACACTTTGAGGATTCGCGAATTCTTGAGAATGAATCCTTCTAGTTTCACTGGTTCGGTCACCACTGAAAATCCAGAAAATTTTGTTGAGGAACTGAAGAAGGTTTTTGAGGTGATGTATGTTGCTGACGCATGAAGGGTTGAACTAGATGCATATCAACTGAAGGATGTTGCTAGATCATGGTTCGATCAGTGGAAGAGGGGTAGACCTGAGGATGCACCACCTACTAGTTGGGCTTGTTTCGAAGAAGCCTTCTTGGGGCGTTTCTTTCCCCGAGAACTGAAGGAGGCTAAGGTACGAGAGTTTCTTACGGTGAAACAGGATTCCTTGAGCATGCATAAGTATGGGTTGAATTTCACCCAGTTGTCTCGCTATTCTCCTGAAATGGTGAAGGACATGAGGAGCAGAATGAGCTTGTTTATTGCTAGCTTGGGTCGTCTGTCAAGCAAAGAGGGCAGGGCAGCGATGCTGATAGGTGACATGGACATATCAAGGCTGATGGTTTATGTGCAGCAGCTTGAAGAGGAGAAGTTGAGGGACAGGGAAGAGTATAAAAGCAAGAAAGCTAAGACTGGGAATGAGTCTGGGCAGCAGAAGGGCAGTGTGAATCGTTCGTCCTTTCAGAAGCAAAAGGGGCCAGCTCCATCATCTGCTAGTGCATCTACACCCAGAAACAGAGGTGACTATAATGGTCAGAATTCGTAGAACTACAAATCTAAACCAGCGCAGTCCTAGGGTAGAGTGGCACAAAGAGGTAGTTGGGCTCCTACATGTGCTAAGTGTGGGAGAACCCACCCAAGTAAGTGTCGTGATGGCTTGACAGGTTGTTTCAAGTGTGGACAAGAGGGACACTTTTTGAAAGAGTGTCCTAAGAATAAGCAAGGTAGTGGAAATCCAGGCAATAGAGCCCAGTCTTCATAAGTTGCTCCACCAGAAAGGGCTGCACCTAGAGGAGCTACTTCTAGTACTGGCGGAGGAGCAAACCTCCTTTATGCAATCACCAGTCGCCAAGAGCAAGAGAACTCTTCAGATGTTGTCACTGGTATGATCAAAGTCTTTGCTTTTGATGTTTATGCTTTGCTAGACCCAGGAGCAAGTTTATCTTTTATGACCCCTTATGTTGCAAATAAGTTTGAGATTCTTCCTGATAAACTTTGTGAACCCTTCTGTGTTTCCACACCTGTTGGGGAGTCTATTCTAGCAAAAAGAGTCTATCGTGATTGTCCTGTTTCCATCAATCACAAAGACACCATGGTTGATCTATTTGAACTTAACATGGTAGATTTTGATGTCATTCTTGGTATGGACTGGCTTTATGCCTGTTATGCCTCCATAGATTGTAGAACTCGAGTTGTCAAGTTTTAGATTTCGAATGAGCCAGTTATAGAGTGGAGTAGTAGTTCAGTTGTGCCTAAGGGTCGTTTCATTTCGTACCTTAAGGCGAGAAAGTTAGTTTCAAAGGGTTGTATCTATCACTTAGTCCGAGTTAATGATTCAAGTGTTGAGGTACCTCCCATTCAGTCAGTTCCTATAGTAAGAGAGTTTCCAGAAGTCTTTCCTGATGATCTACCCGGAGTCCCTCTTGAGAGAGAAATAGACTTCTGTATAGACATTATTCCAAATACTCGTCCTATCTCTATTCCGCCATACAGAATGGCACCAACAGAGTTGAAAGAGTTGAAAAAGCAGTTGAAAGATCTCCTAGATAAGGGTTTCATTCGACCAAGTGTCTCACCTTAGAGTGCTCCGGTCTTGTTTGTGAGAAAGAAAGATGGTTCCCTTAGGATGTGTATAAATTATCATCAATTAAATAAGGTTACCATCAAGAATAAGTATCCTCTTCCAAGGATAGATGATTTATTTGATCAACTTCAGGGTGCCACCAATTTTTCAAAAATTGATCTCAGATCAGGCTACCATCACTTGAAAGTTAGGGAATATGACATTCTAAAGACAGTATTCAGGACTAGATATGGTCATTATGAATTCTTAGTCATGTCCTTTGGTTTGACCAATGCACCAGCATCGTTCATGGATCTTATGAACAAAGTCTTCAAACCTTATTTAGATATGTTTGTCATCGTCTTCATTGATGACATACTAATCTATTCAAGGAATGAAGAAGATCATGCTAGTCATCTCAGAATAGTTCTTCAGACCTTGAAAGATAAGGAGTTGTATGCAAAGTTCTCTAAGTGTGAGTCTTGGCTTGAGTCTGTAGCATTCTTGGGCCATATTATTTCCGGTGATGTTATTAGAGTTGATACTCAAAATTGAGGCAGTGCAGAATTGGCCTAGACCCACATCTCCAATTGCTATACGGAGTTTCTTGGGGTTAGCTAGCTATTATAGAAGGTTTGTAGAGGGGTTCTCGTCTATTTTGTCTCCTTTGACCAAGTTGACTCAGAAGACAGTGAAATTTCAATGGTCTGAAACTTGTGAGAAGAGCTTTCAGGAATTGAAGAAGAGGTTGACTAGTGCCCTAGTTTTGACCTTACCAGAGGGTACTTAAGGTTTTGTGGTGTATTGTGATGCATCCAGAGTTGGTTTGGGTTGTGTGTTAATGCAGAATGGCAAGGTGATAGCTTATGCCTCCAGACAGTTGAAGGTTCATGAGAAGAATTATCCAGCCCATGACTTAGAGTTGGCTGTTGTAGTTTTCGCCTTGAAGATTTGGCGACACTACTTGTATGATGTTCATGTTGATATATTCACTAATCACAAGAGCTTGCAATATGTGTTCACTCAGAAGGAGCTTAATCTCAGACAGAGGAGGTGGTTAGAATTACTCAAGGATTATGACATCAGTATTCTTTACCACCCAGGTAAGGCTAATGTTGTTGCTGATGCTTTAAGCAGGTTATCTATGGGTAGTACCACCCATGTTGAGGAAGAAAAGAGGGAGTTAGCCAAATATGTGCACAGACTTGCATGCCTGGGAGTCAGACTTATGGATTCCACAGAAGGAGGGATAGTGGTGACAAACGGGGCAGAATCATCACTAGTGTCAGAAGTGAAGGAAAAGCAAGACCAAGACCCCATTTTGCTTGACTTGAAGGAAAATGTTCAAAAGCAAAGAGTATTAGCTTTTTAACAAGGGGGAGATGGTGTGTTAAAATACCAAGGTAGATTGTGCATACCAATGGTGGATGAACTCCAAGAGAGGATCATGGAGGAAGCTCATAGCTCCAGATATTCCATCCATCCGGGCTCCACAAAAATGTACCATTATATGAGAGAGGTATATTTGTGGAATGGTATGAAGAAGGATATTGCAGAGTTTGTTGCCAAATGTCCGAATTGCCAACAAGTGAAAGTTGAACACCAAAGGCCTGGTGGTTTGGTGCAAAATATAGAACTTCCAGAATGGAAGTGGGAGATGATCAATATGGATTTCATCACAGGCTTGGCAAGGTCTCGCAGACAACAAGATTCTATTTGGGTGATTGTCGACAGGATGACGAAATCAGCCCACTTTTTACCGGTAAAGACTACCCATTCGGCAGAAAATTATGCTAAGCTATATATTCAAGAAGTGGTAAGACTCCATGGAGTTCCGGTCTCCATTATTTCAGATAGAGGTGCATAATTTACTGCACAGTTCTGGAAATCTTTCCAGAAAGGTTTGGGTTCGAAGGTGGATTTAAGTACTGCCTTTCATCCTCAGACAGATGGGCATGCAGAGTGCACTATTCAGACCTTAGAGGATATGTTGAGGGCTTGTGTGATGGATTTCAAAGGAAATTGGGATGATCACCTACCTCTCATTGAGTTTGCTTACAATAACAATTACCACTCCAGCATCCAAATGGCTCTATATGAAGCTCTTTATGGGAGAAGATGCAGATCTCCTATTGGATGGTTTGAAGTTGGTGAATCAGGGTTGATAGGACCAGATTTAGTTCATCAAGCTATGGAGAAAGTGAAAGTAATTCAAGAGAGATTGAAAACAGTGCAGAGTCATCAGAAATCCTACACTGATGTTAGGAAAAGGGCGTTAGAGTTCGAAGTAGATGATTGGGTATATTTGAAAGTTTCACCCATGAAGGGTGTTATGAGGTTTGGTAAGAAAGGGAAGCTTAGTCCCCAGTATATTGGACCTTATCGCATAGCCAAGAGGATTGGTAGTGTAGCGGTTCATCCGGTTCATCCGGTATTTCACACCTCTATGTTGAAGAAGTGCATGGGAGATCCTTTATTGATAGTGCAAACTGAAAATGTTGAGATTAAGGATAATTTATCTTATGAGGAGATTCCGGTCCGGCTTTTAGATCGCCAAGTTCGCAAGTTGAGAACAAAGAAGTCAACGTCCTTTGGAGGAACCAATTTGTTGAAGAAGCTACTTGGGAAGCTGAAGAGGATATGAAGAAGAGATATCCACATCTCTTTGAATCCAGAGAAAATTCAGACCAAGGTAATCATCTTCTTAGTACTAGCTAAATTATGAGTATGCATGTTGTTACTTGCCTTTGCTTGTTGAATGTTGAAATTGATGTTGCTACCCTTAGCTTAGTGAAATAAAGCTCATTCGAGGATGAATGTTCCCAAGGGGGAGATATTGTAACATCCCGCACCTAGAAACGACTATAAAGAGTTTAAAATATGAAAATATTGATTTAGTCTATCCCGTATTCCATTCACATCCCAAGAATCCTCCTCTCATTACTTAGAAATTCTTGTTTATTTTGTTGTTTTTACTTAATTGTAACGAAACCCCCATTGTTAATTGACACTTTTGTGTCCCTCTTTAATTTACAATATTTTTAATCGTTAATGTTTTTAGCTATGACTAGTTAGAACTAAATTTTATTTTTCTATTATTTCTCAAAACCACTCCCTTGGGAACGATCCCAACCCTTGGTTGGGTTATTATACTATTGCACGATCGTAGACACTTGCATCGAAAGTTGTGTCCTTGATTATGCAAATATCAATAGGCTTGTAACATCCTACACCTAGAAACGACTATAAAGAGTTTAAAATATGAAAATATTGATTTTTTGGAAAGAATAAGGAAATCTGGAAATTTTTGTCTAAGTTAAGAAAGTGAGTTTTGACCATTTTCAAACGGCCATTAATCCTAGCTCAAGAGGATTTAGGAGCAGCTCTTGAAATGGTTGGAAAGACCTTGGAGATATCTTTCCAACGCCGACGAGATTGCATGATTTCGACATTGTATGAGTGAGATATGCCTTTCAAAAGTTGGGTTGTTGGATTGAGGAAAGTCCCAAACCGGATTTAGGGAAGGGCAAAGTAGTCTTTTCTCTAATTAATTTCCTAATTTGATTTTAGGGATTTATTGGGGTAAAAACAAGACTTAGTCAGTTTGGAGAATTGAGAAAACACGCTTAGGGCTTGGAGAAGAGAGAAAAGAAGAAAGAAAGGGAGAAAAAAGCAAGAATTCGTCAAGATCATCCAAGCTTGCAAGTGGAATTCGTCGGTGGTGATCCCTATTAAGGTATGTGAGATATTTTCGTGTTGGGCTAGTTCACCCACACTCTCATCTTATTTCTATTCAGAGAATGGTTGTTGATTGAATGAAAAGTTAGGGAGTTCTTGAAGAACTTTGTTGAAATTCGTTAAGTTCTTGTTGGTTGAATTGTTGATGTTTGGGGGTTGAGTTGATTTATGTTTCCGGGCTGTTTTCGCATTAGATTGGTTGTGTATTGAGGTTTCAATTGATCCTAAGTGTTTCGGGAAGGAACTAGGGAAGATTGGAGGGCTTAGAGATGAAAAATGGAGAAGAAAAATCAAGAACACCTGGGTAACAGGGCTAGGGCGCCGCGCCAGCCAGCGCGCCCCAAAGTAGCCTCTGAAGTTTTGGCCTTGGGGCGTCGCGCCGGCCAGAGTGCTCCACAGACTTTTCTGAAGTTTGGGGACTGGCGCCCCATGCATCTCAGAGCGCCAAGGACGCCAGTTCACCCCATTCTCCCCCCATCTTTTCATACTAGTTTCTAATCGATGTACCTACGTTTTCTAGTTGAATCCAACACTCTAGGGTACATCTAAACATCATGAAATCATCCATAAACATGAGATTATGAACCTTGAATCCATAATTCAATTCAAGGAAAGTTAAGATCAAAGTCAAAGAAGTTAAGAGTCAAGTCTAGAAGTTAAGAAGCAAGTCAAAGCAAAGTTTCTTAGAGTTTTCAAGAGTCTTTAACAAACATTCTAACTTCGTTCTTAGACTCAAGTTTCAAGTTAAGCAAAGAGTAAAGAGTTGAGTTCATTTCTCAAAAAGCTATAAGGGGACTAAATATTCCCAAAGTGTTTATAAAGGTTTTCACATTTGAGCAAGAAAGGGAACATTGATTACAAGAGAGCTTTTAAGCTAAGTTTTGAGTATTTATCTCGATTAAAAGAAAGAGTTTTGTTTTTACAAACATATGAGCTAAGTATAATTTGGGAGTAGTATTGAGCATCGATATGGGGATGCGAGTTCATATTAACTCAAGTCTCCATAAACCATGTAGCCATCATGTGTAGTAAATGATCATACTTTTTAGATGACTCCTTAAGATGCTTTTAGCATAGACTAGTGGATCCACTAAGTTAAGCGTTCTATATGACGGCAAAATATAGGACAGTTCTGGCAGCGTGGGCAAGACGTTGTATCACCACTTAGGCTCATGGTGGTGGTTGTCGGTTAGAGAATCTCCCACAAAAGTTATATTACTTTGATATTTAAGTAAAGTTGAGTTTGTTATTGCTTTATATTTAACGAACTAAGTTGTTTACACTGTTTTACAAGCTTTATATATATTACATGTGTCTTATTGCTTTATATTGAGTTCAATTGTTCATGAGTTAAACAGAGCCAAGGTAAGTGTTCATTTGTACTCCTTTCAAGGTTAAGTTATGGTTTAGCATTCCAATTCGCATACTCGTACATTCAATGTAATGATGCCAGTTGGCCTACATCTTGTTATGATGCAGACACAGGTAACCAGGATCAGCATCAAGCGCGCCGTTGATCCAGTTGAGCACTCCAGAGTCAGTGGTGAGCCTCTTTGCATTCCAGAAGACTCTTTTATTTCGCTTTCCTAGTTTTCTTTATTAGGATGTTGTGGGGTCTGTCCCAACATCCATCTCAGTATTATAGAGGCTTCATAGACAGTCAG
>JAJOOR010011616.1:0-28049 GCA_036250505.1 Solanum acaule | reverse complement strand
TTTGGTTGTTATCAAGATGAGAAAATTAACTAGGGCATAAGTGTTCCCCACAAGCTCATAACGCAGTAATCCTAGTAATAACAATCCTTTCCTAGTATGTCGCATGCAAAGTGGTAAGTTATGTATCTCTAAATCCTTGGTCCGACATCTAGAGAATTTCACCCCGCACCTTGGTCCGGCTACGTGTGTATAATTTACTAACCCCTATACCTCATATTAGCCATCATAATCGATGTTTGGCTTAGTTATTACTTCGCACCAATCGACACTAGACTATTAGATAGTATCACACTAAATCTATATTGATAATTCTTTTCTTGTTAATTACCTCCTTGGTCCGACAAGTAGTAACAAGGCGAGTTCTAACGTTGGCCATCGTTAAAAAGACTTCTAAACGAAAGAATTATCAATGAATGCAAAATACTAGTCAAGAATTGCTTACTTACTATTCATACTTTGTTAATCGCTCATGGTTCCCACAACCCTAGTTGTGGATTTAGTTACCCATATTAGCAAGAACACAATTCATAGTTTTAGATAAAGAAATCATGAACTTACGTAAAGAGAATAATAAACCCAGAAATTCAACTTGAATTGCAAAGCCAAAATCTTCAAAACGAACTTAGAAGATCAATAATTGCTAGGGTTGCAAATTAATCTCCCAAAGTCACCAAGTAAAACTAGAATAATAATGTCTAACCCCTAAAAACGAGGTTTACATGCCCTATTTATAGAAAACAAATCCTAAGTTAAAAGGGAAACAAATTAAGGAAAGTTTGTTCAGGCACGCGTCTTCATTCCACGAGACTGACTTACGGACCGTCGATGGATCTACGGTCCGTAAGTCCCTTTCGTCAGCCAAGACTTAGAAAATATTTCAGCTTCCAAAAAATCAGTTTCTCTGAAGCAAACGACAGACTTGCAGGACGGACCGTAGATTGATCTACGGTCCGTCAATCCCCTCCGTAGCTCCACACTTAGAATCTTCAGAAATCAGGTACTGGAACCCTCACAGTCTCAATCTACGGATCAACAGTACGGTCCGTAGATCAATCTACGGGCCGTCAATGGATACCGTGGTTCCACACTTGGTCAGATTTCCCTGATTTGTCTTCCATACGTTGCCTGTTGATCTACGGTCACCACCTACGGACTGTCAATGGACCTACAGTCCATAGATCACCTCCGTGAATGCCTTTTTCTGCATTTCTTTCAGCTGTCTCTATACTTCTGCGTCTGAACATCTTTCCTGCAAAATATGATCAAAACACATAAAAATCAATACAAAAAGGCCCTAGACACACACAACTTGTAAGTGAAATGTATTAGAAATACCGTAAACTCACGATATATCACACATTAAACAAACTAGAGAAGTATTCTTCATTTTGTGATTTATAATTGACAAATTAAATATTATTTTAATATAAAGACCTACAATTACACGCATGATTTTGGTACCATGTCTTACACAATATCATAAATTTGCTGCATAAATAAATGAAGGAGAATATTTTACTTGATCTTTGAAATTATACAAATACAAACATATCTTATAAATGGTCAAGAACCCCTCTCAAATTGATCCCACTTATTCAAAGCATTAATTTGAATAATAGAAACAAGTACTGACTTTTTATCATTAAGGTGGTGTAAGTTAACAGTTAAATTAATAATCCGAATCAATGATTGTGTTATTAATTTATCGGTTTGGATATCAGTTAACTATTCGAAGTTATTGAGTTATTCGTTAGTGTCTTGATTTGACCATTATAATGTACAAAATAAATTTTATTCAGAAAAACGTGAAGTGTTAATTTATAGCCAAATCGTTAATCTAAAAGTGAAAGAAAATTATATTGCACGATATTTATTTTTTTGTCTTTTTCATGTCAACAAAAACACACTTTTCTACACGATTTTTTTTGGGTCCTTTGAATCTTTGGATAATACAAATTTTATCATTGGAAAATAGTAGAAAGCTGTCAAAATCTCCATACATTCACTTTTATTTATCTACTATATTAATATATATTTTTTTCTTTTACTTAACTTTTAGCATATTAAGACCAATTCATATTTTTCTTCATGTTTTAACCTTAATATATTACTTATTTCTCATATGCATGATAAATGGTGGATAAATAATATTACAATTCCAGCGTAAAATAGAAAATTCAAGTGACCCCCAAAATTTTGCTATCCCTTATTCGCATTTATTTTAGATAGGAATAAACGCGAATAAGAAAGAAAACGCATTAACAAAGTACTACTTGCTTGTGTGTAAAATGAAAAATTCAAGTGGCATTCGAAATTTTACTATCACTTATCCACATTTATTAGATGGTAATAACTGTGGATAAGCAAGAAAGCGTGTTGATAGAGTGCTTGTCAATGTTCATGTTCGTCATTGATTATTACAGTATCCATGAGTATAAAATTGTCTTCGAATATATCTGCAATATTTTAAAATTTACAAGGAAAAAATTAAACCAAGAAAAATAAATCTTTGTTGTGACTTATGCATGTGCAAATTGAAGAATATAAAGAGAGACGTGCATTTTGATGCCAGACATATTTCTAGTAGTTAACTATTGCTGGGTCAAAGCAAATATTGTCAAAGATTGTCTTTGTAACAATATCAATCAAAGAATAAATAATTGGTAGCAAAAGTTACAAAAATAAAAAATTTTACAATTTTCATGTGGTTAAGACTTGTGAATTTATTATTTCTTGCTTAGAAGCTTCTATCATGATTAATTATTGTACATATTTATACTCCATTCAATTATTTAATTTATATAAGCAAATGATTGATAACTATTGATAAATTATATTGTAAAAGCATTCTGTATTTTTTTTATTAACGATTGATAAATTGAAAAAATATTATGTACAATGAACTTGTAACATCTCACTAATTTAAAGAACTAGAAAGAGCTAGAATTAGAAAGAGTCATTTTTGGAAAGAATGAAAAATCTGGAAAATTGGTTAAGTAAAGTTAGGTATGTGTTTTTGGTCAACTTCAAACGACCATAACTCCTAGCTCAGGATGAGTTAGGTATGTTTCCAGATACAGTAGGAAAGAACTTTGAATTATCTTTCCAACGCCACCGAGTTTGCGCGATTCCGAGTTTGTATGAGTGAGGTATGCCCATTTGAAATTGGGCTGTTTGGATAAGGAAAGTCCAATCCGAATTTTTGAAGGGTAGTTTGGTCTATTTCTTACCCAATTATTTTATTTCGATTTTAGGAGTTTAATTAGGGCATCAGTTTAGACAATTGGAAATTCACGCTAGGGCTTGGAGAAAAGAGAAAAGAGGAGAAAGGAGAAGAAAAGTTCAAGATTTGTCAAGATCGTGCAATTTTTGGTTGTGGATTTCGACAAGGATTTAATCCTACGAGGTATGTGAGTTCACACAGTGTTGAGTTCGTTCACCCACGCGCCAAACATGTTTAATTCAGTGTATTTTCGTCCTAAAAGATTGAGATTTTGATGTTCTTGAGTTGTGTTCTTGAATTGTTTTCGTTCTTGAATTTGGGATGAGATTGAGGAGTTCTTGAGGGTTTAATGTCGATTAGTAGAGTTGCTATGAGTTAGATTCTAGTGTATATGTTTTGGGTACCTGAATCTAAAGAGAAATTGAGAAAAAAAATCAAAATTAATCGAATTAAGGTCAAAAAACGAGAGGAAAAGTTTGTCAACTTTGCCTGGGGTGACGTGCCCCCGTTGCGCCAGGAAGGCTGGGGCGGCACACCAGCAGTGCGCCAGAAATGGCTCTCTGAATGAAAGGGGCTGGCGCGGCGCGCCACCAGTGCGCTAGGGTCGTCCGCTCCAACCCGTTTTTCATCGTTTAACTCGTCTAAGTCCTTCTAAAGTGTACTAACACTTCCTATTGATTCTAACTACTTTAAATGACTTCTAAACATCTAGAAATCATCCATAAACACGAGTGATAACCTTGAATCCATAAATTCAAATTCAAGGAAAGTTAAGAGCCAAGTCAAGAGAAGTTCTTAGAGTCTTCCATGGTCTTTTGCAAATGTTTTAACTTTATTTTAAGACTTAAGTTTTGAGTTGAGTAAAGAGTAAAGATTGAAGTCATTTCTTCAAAACAATATATTGAAACTATGTATTCCCAAAGAGTAAATGTTTTCACATTTAAACAAGAAAGGAAACTTTGATTTCCAAAAGAGCCTTTAAGTTAGTTTTTCAGTAAAGAGTAAGTGCTTTCACAATTAAGCAAGAGAAGAAACTTTGATTTCCAAGAGAGCCTTTAAGCTAAGTTTTTGAGCAATTATCTCAAACCACATAAAGAAGTTATGTTTTTAAACATAGAGCTAGTATATTTTGGGAGTAGTATTGAGCACCGATATGGAGGAGAGTTCAGATAACTCCCAGCCCCCATAAACCATGTAGCCATCATGGGTAGAAAAAGATCATACTTTTTAGATGATTCCTTAGTGTTTTTTAACATAGACTAGTGGATCCACTTAGTAGTCAGGTTTTATACCCTCGGCAAGGTATAGGACGGCCATGACATCGTGAGGCAAAACGTTGTATTATCACAATAGCTCTTACGTGATGGTTGTCGGTTAGAGAAACTTCCATAGCATTATTTTGTATTCTTATATACATTGAGTTAATTGTATTTTTATATACATCCAGAGTTCATTTGTATCTTTGCATACATATAGAGTTATGTTTGTATTTCTAAATACACAGAGTTGCTATCCATGTTTTAAAAAGCTTTTCTTTATATTGCATTACATTATTGTTTTATATTAAAATGAGTTAAGTTGAGTTGAGTAGAGCTCAGGTATGTTCTTCCACTTCCTTGCAAGCCTATGTCTTGTTTTAGAATTCCCCTCGCATGCTCGTATATTCAATGTACTGATGCAAGTTGTCTTGCATCATATTATGATACAGATACAGGTAATCAAGATCAGCATCCAACGCCTCGTTGATCCAGTCGAGCATCTTAGAGCCTGTTGGTGAGCCTCCTTGCATTCCGGAGGATCCCTTTTATTGCTTTACTAGTTCAGTTGTTAGGATGATCGGGGGTCTTGTCCCGACATCCCTCATTGTTATTAGAGGCTTCATAGACAGGTAGACGTTAGTTCTTTAGTCTTATTACTTTCAGCTGTTTGTTTTAAGACTCGAGTTTGCCGTATTGGCTAGTTGAATGTTCTCTTTATACATTCTAGTTTATTATATGGGTTTATCTCTATTAAGTTAAGTCTTCCGCTGAGTAGTTAGCCAGATCAAGGGTTCACTTGGGGCCACCAATGGTTCTCGAGTGCCAGCCACGTCCGAGGTGTAGGCTCGGAGCGTGACAAAACTATAATCACAAGCGTGATTTTACAACTATATCTTACACAATACCAGAAATGTGATTAAGCATGCTTAGATAAAAGAATAATAATATTTTACTAGATCTTTGGAATGATACAAATACAATCATATTTTAGATATGGTCAAGATTCCCCCTTAAAAATTGATCTTACATATATAGACAATCATACTATGGGGCACACAGCTAAGGGATAAGGAAATTGCTTCTAGAAACTCAGCTTCTACTAACAGGAGAGATTCTATCTCAATATTCTCTCGGTATTAAGCATAAATCCCACTGAATAGTCATTTCATACTTGTTCTTATTATCCATGGAAGGGCACATCATCTTGTGTCATGAGTGGCACCCACACTTAACTTCCTAAGTGAGCAAACCAACGAATTCAACCTCAAATCATATCAATTGTTCAACTACGAATAACAACAAAAATGTGGAAGCTCAAAATTTATTAAAGTAACCAATCAAGTAAACCTCTAAAGACTATCACATACTATCCCCAAAACCTGAAAGTCATCACATAAAGGACATCTGTTTTAAAAATACCAAGTCTAAGAGTATTAAAGACACCAAAATAAGTAAATAAGATGGTTTATGCCCGAAATTTAAGGACATCCTGCCATGACTGAGAGAATCCAGCACGTGCTAGAAGGAATAGCTCACCCTGAAATCTGATATGCTAGAGACTAACTAGAGCTGAGGGCGAGTCGAGGTCGATGGTACACTTGCTGCACTCCACAAAAGAAAATGAAGAAAACACAAGTTGTCTTGTACTGAGTAGGTATCATCGGCCAACCCAAAATAGAAACTAATATGCAATGAATAAATAGTATAAAATCAACTATGACACTTAGCAGGTGGCAAGCAACAAACAACATGAACCAGTAACAACAACACTAAAGTAAGTATGTAATCCATCAACAATATCAAGAGCATACTTGAGGACTCATGACTCCAAACCAAGCGATTTTGGAAATTGAGTTCTTTGAGATTGAGTACATTATGTTGTTTATATATGTTTTCCTTTAATGTTATCATGCTGGAACGTGACACCCGATCCAATAATACCATGCCGAAACGTGGCATTCGATCCAATAATACCATGTCGGAACGTGGCATCCGATCCAATATATCGTTAATTTATCATTTATTATCACCATTGTTTACTTCATTAACAATATTTCATCAAGCCTTCTTTATTCAAGGCATCACTTCGATAGAGAGGGTTCAAGATTATAAATTTCACGGTCTCAGGATTTCAGACCAATTACAAACCACACCACCATGCCACACAACAACACAATCAAGTACATAGAGAACTTTACAATATCACTCAATGCATATCAATCACTATTAAGAGTCTATCTATTAAATAGAATAAACCATAACCTACCTCTACCGAAGAACTGACGTCAAGCAAGCTACTTCTCCAATGCATTTCCTTTCCTTTGCACCTCCGAATGTTTCCAATCTATCAATTATGCATAATTTGTAAGTTAACGAGTCTATAGACACCCACGTTACTATATGTCTCGCCTAGACCCAAAAATTCACCTGATTCCATAATCAATTTTCCTATAGTTCAACCCTAAGAGTAAGTCTTAATTCCTCCAATTTGCATTACCTTAATGGTATTCAATTAATATAATACGTCTTACATTTAATCACCTATCTCAATATATCAAAATCTTGATTTTTAATATGGTAATTAAGTTAATTTAAAATGTCAAACTCACTGTTTTGTGGAACCAATTACTCGTAATAGAAACCAATTGCACCGCTAAGTGTTGAACTCCCATTCTCTTTAAACCCTCAATCACCAGATAATTATTAACACCCCATGTGCATAAGTTTCTCAATCAAAATACAAACTGTCTTTAAAATTGAACTTTGCAACTTCTGCCAGCACATCATTAAATAAAATGAATGGCCAACCTTTCAACAGTCAACTTTCTTAAATCAAGAATGTAATCACTTTTGCACTAACTCAAACTTCATAATGAAACCCACTACAATGCATTAAATATTGTTTACCCCCAATTAATATAAACCGACGTGCATATGAGGAATTTCCAATTCCAACCTCTTTTCAATTTGGTTTCTCTTTCCCAACCAATAACAATGCAACATACTAATGATAAATAGAACCCATTACATATTACTTAAAGAAGTCAAAGAGTTGAAGCATTACCTGGATGGCAGTCGCTTCTGGTTGACGCCGCATGTAGTGTTTCTCTCGTTTAGTCTTTTTAATTATCTAGGGTAACTAATTATGAACTAATAAATATTAAATCTTACTAATTTTAATGTTATCTTCTTTAACCACCAACTACATCAATTATTAAAACCCCACTAATTCCATAATGTAGCTACGAATAGTCGAAAATACCTATTTAGAATCTATCAAAAAGTATTTTATGAAATAAAAAGCTCTAGTACTAAAAACGACCAAAATGGTCGTTATATCTTGCCAATCCAAGCTAAGTCATTATCCATGGAAATGTATCATTCAATAACCAATCCATGCTAAGTTTCATTAGGATAACTCTTAATCTTTGATTCAATTAGGTGAGAAGACCTTTTAACCATAGAACCCTTATTATGTGAGAAAATCTTTCACATCATACTTTTATGTGTTTATGAGAAATCCTTTCAACAACACAACAACAATCATCATCATTGATACTTTACTCTCAAAGCATCCTCAAAACATTTGCAAAGATTTCATAAGAACATGCATAATTCCATAATTTACCTTACAAGGTTCAAAACCTACATTCAATCATGAACATTTAGAAAACATGAGTTAGATATAGATTTCATCATAAATTCATGTAACTCTATCAATACATGCTTAATTTCATAAAAATCTCCGTTCATAATCAAATCCACATCACATGATCATAACTTGAAAACATGGGGACTTCATGGATTAATGGGAAAATCATCAAAAAAATCATAGTATTTCATCAATGCATGCATAAGAGATCATAATTCAATCATTTAGATGAATAATCAAGAGAACCCATGGCAATTGAAGAAAACCCTAACTCAATTGGGAAATTCTAACTTTGAAAATAGGAGAATTTGGGAACTCCATGAATGGAAGGAATCCATGGATGAAAACTATCATACCTCAAAGCCAATTGCTAATATTCAATGGAGGAATTGAGACTTGACTTGGAAACCCTAGGTTGAATTTCTTCTTCAAGCATCTAGAGAGAGAAATATCCTTGGAAGAGAAAGAACTTGATTTCTTTTGGTGATTTTGAGAGAATGATTTCTATTGGGAAATTTGGGGGTTAAAAAACTTATATAGGGGTCTTAGTGAAGGGTAAAACGACGTAGTATAGAGATAAAATAATTAGGAAAAGACCCAACTGCCCCTAAACTTAATTGTCGAATCACCATTCACGGACCCTAGTCGATGGACCGTGGACTAACCAACGGTCCGTCCTGCACGGCCGTCGACTGAGATCAGAAACAGGATTTTGGGGGGTCTGGACAACGGGCCCTCGACCACGTACCTTGGTCCTACCAACGGTCCGTTTGTTCGGGTCATGGTTCCATCCTTTTTGAACCCCTTCTGGTTGCCATCCACGGATCACACCTACGGTCCGTGGTCCCATCCACGGGCCGTGGGTAGCCCATGTGGGTTGGCGTCTACAAATTCTTAAAAGTGGTATACTACCTTCTTTCGGATTCGGGGTGTTACAATATCTCCCCCTTGGGATCATTCGTCCTCTAATGAGATTCAAGCTAGTACGAAAAGAGTAGGAGGGGAACTAACAATCCAACCATTAATGCAACTTCATCTAAATGTGTATAAGCGAGAAGGAACTATCGACTCCAAGCTAAGACGTACTCAAAACATCATAAGAGGGGTGGAACTAAATCTAACAGTCCATCATGCATGCAATACACATATCTGAGGAGGAAACATTAACACCAAGCTAACATCCAAGGAGGAAACATCAACTACAAGCTAAAAACATGCTCATAACATCATATCATGTAGTATACATGCAATTCATACTCATGTGCACATAAACATGTAGGAGTCAATCAAATAAACTCAATTTCTCAAAACTTAAACTTTTCATAAATCATGCATAGTAGGAAAATCATGGAAACATATAAGACACATGACTCCAAAACAAAGATCAAACCATGAGGAACTCATTACCTCAAGCTAGAGTAGGAGTAGAAGGAAAGAGATGAGGATTTTGGGACATTATATTGGCCTCGGCCTCCCAGTGGCACCCTCAACTAACTGATTCCTCCACAACACTTTCACGAAAGCTACTAATTTATTTCTCAACTTCTTGACTTGTCGGTCTAAAATATCAATCGAAACTTCTTCATAAGAAAGATTCTCCTTAACTCCCAAACCTTCTAAGGGAACTATGGATGTTGGATCACCAACACATTTCTTCAACATAGAGACATGGAAAACTGGATCCACCGATGGCAACTCATTTGGCAAATCTATCTCATAAGCAACTTTACCAACACGTCTCAAAATCTAATATGGGTCTACATATCAGGAACTAAGCTTCCCTTTCTTACCAAACCTCACTACACCCTTCATGGGTGAAATTTTTAAGTAAACTCAATCATGAACATCAAACTCAAGATCTCTTCTTCTTACATCGACATATGACTTTTGTTGACTTTGAGCCGTTTTCAACCTTTCTCTAATAAGTCCAACTTTTTCCATGGCCTCATATACCAACTTGGGATCTACTAGGATGACTTCACCAACCTCAAACCATCCTATAGGAGATCTACACCTCCTACCATATATTGCCTCAAATGGATCCATACCAATACTCGAGTGATAGCTATTTTTATATGAAAACTTAATCACTGGCAAATGGTCATTCCAATTACCCTTAAAATCAATCACAGAAGCCCTCAACATATCTTCCAATGTTTGGATAGTATGCTCCGCTTGCCCATCGGTTTGGGGATGAAAGGTCATACTAAGCTTAACACGAGTACCAAGACCCTTTTGGAAAGACTTTCAAAACTGAGAAGTGAATTGGGTACTACGATCGGAAATAATGGACAAAGTCACTCCATGCAACTTTACTATTTCTCTCAAGTGCAACTTAGCATAGTCCTCTGCCGAATAGGTAACCTTGACGGGAAGAAAATGGGCTGATTTCGTCATCCGATCTACTATAACCCAAATTGAGTCATCTTGTCACCGGGTGCGAGGCAAACCAACAATAATCGTTAAATGATTGGGATAAAAACTTTGCAGCATTATCAAGGCGAATAGTCTTAATCTGATCATTAGAAAATTGTGTCTTTAATCTTATTATTTGTGCCAATAATTTTACAAATGCCAAGTTACGAGATAAAATAGGCACACATGAGATCATCTAGAAGAAGTAACTATTAGGACCATAAAATATCTAAACGACCCACAAGGTGGGTGAATAGGTCCAAAAATATACTCATGTATACGTTCCAAGAACGCAGGGGACTCAATCTCAACTTTTGTTGGTGATGGTCTCACAATTTAGTTGCCTTGATAACAAGAAGTACAAGAAAATCACTATTTAAAAGAATTTTTAGGTTCTTTAGTGGATATCCATTTGAATTTTCTATAATTCGTCTCATCATTAAAGACCCGGGATGTGCCAGACTATCATGTCAAAGTATAAAAGTATTAGAATCAGTAAATTTCTTATTTACTTTAGCATGTGCCTCAATTGCATTAGTTTTTGTCCAATACATGCCAGAAGATAAAGCAAGAAATGTTCTATAACACATGTCTGCCCAAAGACATTCTTGGTGATACCAAGATATTGAAGATCTATTTCATCCATTGATTGGATATTATAACCATTTCATAGATATTTTCAAAACTCAACGAGTTTCTCCGAGATTTGGGAGAAAACATCGCATTATTTATGATGAGTTTAGTTCCCTTAGACAAAATTACAATGGCTCTTCCAAAGCCCTCAATCATATTAGTACTACCAAAAATTGTAGTAACATTTATTTTGCTCATACTTAAATGAGAGAAATATTTCTCATTTTTGAATATCGTATGTGTTGTACCAAAATCAATCAAGCCAATATTTTCATATTTAGATAACATGCTTTCAAAATTGTCCATATCTTCAAATAAAATGAAATAAATATCTATTCAGACTTTATTACAAAGTAAAAGTAATATCATATTATAAAATATTAACTATCTTCTATTATGTAACTAATAAAGTAATGAACACATGCACATAATATACCAATGTTTTTTTCGTGCTTATACAAATAACTTGTGTTACGTTACTTGATTTTGCAAGTAAGAAAACCCATTAACTAGTGTACAATAAATAACTATATATTCAATAAATTTTCTGTAGAATACAAACTAATAGTAATTGTATTATTTATTCACTAGACCAATTTAAATCCTAGTTTAATATAAACACATAATAGGGTTTAGTGTTTGGCCTAAAAAAAACATTCCTCCATAACTTTTCCAAATATAAAAATCAGCTCAAGTATCCGAGATTAAAATACAAATAAAATGTACATGTAATCAATGACATTATTTAAATGCTGTTTTTTTTTTCTTTCCAACAAGCAAATAAAATATAAAAAATATTATTTAACTAAGCCAAAATCAAATCCAAATTCAATTCAATAATGAATTATAAAAATAATTAATGCTAACTAATAAAAAAAAGAAAAACTCGTGTAAACAACTATTTTTACATATTTGATTTAATAACTACTAAAAAAATGAAGTGTTCACTCGTCCATGGCCACAGAACCATCACCAATCAAGTGATATATCTTTCCTTGAGGATGTGCGAAGAAATCTACTACATCCAAGTGTGTGATGTCAACTTGATTTTCAGAGACAAAATTTGCTTCAGGATTTTTTTCTTTCTTTTTTAGCGATTCTTGATAAAGCTCAACCATTAGGAGTACAACAATCACATGCATAATGACCTCTTCCACCACATCGAAAATAACCTGCCTAGTTGTTTCACAGCTCTCATCCTTTCTGTTTTCCTTTTAATGGTGATTTGTATTTGATGAATGATTAACACTAGGAAAATAATTTTGTTCTTGACCATACTCATGACAACGTCCACGTCCACGGCCATGATTAGGGCCACCACCTTTTCCACGCCTGGCATGGTGCCTCATTCACTTCAGAAAGTGGTTCAGATCCAGTAGGCCGATTCTCATGATTTTTCATTAATAAATCATTATTTTGCTCGGACACTAGAAGATGAGAAATTATTTTAGAATACTTTTTGAAACCTTTCTCTCGATATTGTTGCTACAGGCCGAGAACATTCGTGGCATAAAAAGTCTAGAACGTCTTTTCCATCATATCAATTTCACCAATCATTTCTCCACATAGTTTCAACTGAGAAGTAATGCTTTACATGGTAGAATTATACTCATGTATAGACTTAAAGTCTTGTACCATAGATGCATCAAATCATATTGTTTCTTTGGATGTATGACCATCTTCAAGTGGTCATATCTTTCTTTTAGGCTACTCCACAAAACAAGTGGATACTTAACTGTGAGATATTCGATTTTTAGAATCTCGTTAAGACGATATTGCAAAAATATCATTGTCCGCACACAGTTCTGCTTTGATGCTTTATTTTTTTCTTTTATGGAGTCTCCAAGACCCATTGCGTCAAAGTGTATTTCAGCATCTAACACCCATGAAAGATAGTTCTTTCCCGAACTATGAAGGGCAACGAACTCTAGTTTTGTATAAGATTAGCCATTAAAATTAAAAGCAAAAGAGAAACAATACCTTATTAGTTCTTCAAATCTAACCTTCACTTGTGGCATGTGCTAAGGATTTCAGCGAGAGCTCAGGATTAATACTGAAGATCCCAATTACTACTTGTGGCATGTGCTATGGATTTTAGCCATTTTTGGAATATATGTTGTGATATTGGTTGTGTATAAGAAAAGAATTGACATGCATTCACTACAACATTTTAGGCTATTAGCCACTCCAGTAAAGTGTAGCCTAAACTAGCAAAAAGTGTGGCCTTTGATAAAAGGCTACACTTTTGGACTTTAAGCAACACTTTTTAGGGGGTCGTCAAAAGAAGCGTAACCTTTGACATTAGGCAACACTTTTTAAATGTCACCATCACAGCTACACTTATAAAGCGTGGCCAAAGAGGTATAAGGGCACGCTTTGTAGTGATTCATTAGCAACACCTTTTTTTTTTATTATACTACACTTATAAGCGTTGCCTTTGCTTTGTTATTGGTCACACTTAAAAAGTGTTGCCTTTTATATCTCATCTAGAACAACACTTATAAAGTGTAACTTTTCTTATATACAAGATAACATTGGACGTCCTACAACAACACTTTTGAAGTGTGGCAATGTTGTGTAGAATTTTGTAGCCACAATTTTTTTTTTAATGCAAATAATTTGTATTTGCATATATTCAATAATCACATAAATAAATATACAAGTGACCTAAAGCACAAAATTAACTAATAATTAAATCGAAGCTATATATTTCAAATAAACTTTGAGAAACATGTCTTGTACAACCAATACTTAGAAAGTGATTGCTTAATGATCTCTACTATCAATAAATTCTACAAAACCAAATGCATTCAAACATATATGACAATAGTACAAAAACTCTTCGTCGTTCACTACAATAGATCGAGTTTACTTCTGGCCACAATTCAAATTCAATTATCGGCATTTTCCTGCACATTCAAAATAAAATTATAAGTTAGTGAAATAAATCATGTATTTAATATGCTTAAATTCACAGTATGCCAAACCAATTCATAACAATAAAGTTGTGGAAGTGCATAATTGGAGAGTATTCATTGCCTATTTGTTGTAAATTACTATTTATCTGATGAAATAATAAGTTGGAGTATTTTATACATAAGTTATACATGATGATTGTATATATAGGCAACACTTTACAGTTTACATAAACCCAATGCCCCGACCCCTCTATGGTATAACCCGTATAACCCATTCCGCATTTCATGACTACAGTACATAACCAGTTGTACATGTATATACTCAAGCAAGGCCAAAATATTCTGGGAAGGAAGCTGCCCCATTGTAGAAACAAAACAAATCACAAGCATAAAAATCTAAATAGCTTTATTGCAACACCAGAAAAAGCTAAAAGGGATAGCTTTAACCTTCCAAGAAATCTAAAAGGGATAGCTTTAACTATGAGAATCAGTTTAAGCAATGAAAACCAAAACCATCTCTCACAACAACCATCACAGTTCAAAGCAGTAAAATAACAGGAGGAAAAAGTACACAGCTACAACCCAAAATCACTAGAGTCCTCCTTCAACACAATACAACACTCATACAACTAAAAATATAAACTTTTCTAGGTATAGAAGCTGAAAGGAGACAATGAGTGACAAAAACAAAGTACATACTGAACTTTCAAAGATTCAAGATAGTAAAAAAAAATCAGAATTTCTTTACCAAGAACACCAGCTCAACTAGAAGAAAAACAAAAAAAAAAGTCTTTTTCAAAGATTTACTGAATAAACTCTACTTCTTGCAATGTTTATAGCTTCATGTTATCTTGGAACCTCAAGTTCTTTAATGCACTCAACCCGTATAATCTCAAGTAGATGGACTATTGGCTACTGAATCACTTGCAAGGCTAATCCATCTTGAAGGCAGTACCTTCTGAAGACAACATAGGTTACTGATCCACATTAAAATGCAAAATTTCATGTCAAATTTCATTCTATCAAAACTAAAAGAAAAATGAAGCTCACACAGGTCACAAGCAGTAAAGAAAGAGGCAGATTCATTAGTAACTAGAGAACAAACACTTATGCAGATCACAACCCGAAATAGATAATACGAACTCATTTGAGGCTTATTATATCAATGTAAGTGATACTGGGCAATATCTTACCCCAAACATATGAAACAGTACCACATGGTGATTAACAAATAAATAAACCAAGCTTAAGGCGAGCACAACAACTATGAACTCAAGAAGACTAAGAACAAGGAAAACAATGCTTGAATGGTGGCAGATAGATACCACTATCTTATAACAGAGGAGAAACCAAATGTAATGTTATTTATTTTAATGGATTCACATGCATGCTATGTTATATTAAGTTAAAATTAGTTGTTCAATGAACTACTTTTGAAATAAAAAATCGATAAAAGATAATGTATTAATTTGTTATATGAACTTAATCAGTATACAACAGATTTGAGGCATCATTGTCCTTCCTATGTCATGTGCATCTATAGAACTCACACACCAACTCTTTCCAGAATTTCCAACTCTTTAGAAGTTATAGAAAAGCTCAACTCTTTCCCGAATTTCCAAAATTTCCAGCACTGTATTATAGCGCAGCAGCTGAGTTTCCAAAATTTTCAGCATTGTATAATATTGCAGCAGCTGAGTTTCCAAAATTTCCAAAATTTCTAGCACTGTATAATAACAGATTGCAGTAGCTGAGTTTCCAGAATTTCCAAAACTTCCAGCACTGTATATACTATAAACTGATTCTATAACCTGTACAGACACAATATCCTAGCAGGGAAGCTGGAGCCACAACTAAACTGATTCTATAACCTGTACAACCATTCAGATGAGCAGTGGCAGCCTGTGCAAACAATATAAGTTGTTGTCATGGATTTTCTAATTCTTGGTGATCAGTTGTACTCTGGAGGGTAAGTCAAAAACTAACTTTTTAAAAGTAACTTATATAGTGTGTAAAGTTCAGTTACTTTAATGCGACAAAATAGTTTCTGAGTATACTAGCTCACTTGCTTACAATATGTAGTCCATACAAATTGTACTAAATAAATTCAAACAAAATCAAGACCTAGACAAACTATTTTTGATCAAATTGAACATTAGAACTTGAAGCCTCATAGCATCAAATAGTATTTGAGAACAATCAGACGGAGATATACAACGAGTAAGTTAAAAGATGCTCAAAAGAGAACTGAGCCACACTTCAAGAGAAAGGTAAACAACCAGATTTTACAGCCCCATTTCGAGAACCCAGAACACATCACAGGCACACTTAAAATCGCAATTGAATGAACTAAAGACCATCTTGAACAAACTAAAAAGAGACTCAGTTAACTTTAAGAAAAAAATCAAATCATATCAACTAAGAAATTGATACAAACTAGAAGCTCACTATTTCAGTCACAACAACGCATAACACTCTTGGTCTGAGACAAACAAGGAAAAATTAAAGGTAAAGAGTTGTACCTCTCTCAGAGCGACGAACTAGGGACAGCGACGAAACCTGAAAATCTTTAGCAAAATCAGATCATACTTGGTGTCATTTCATTTTGTTTTTCGTTATTAGTACTGTGTTTTCTAGATTATGTGATCTTCTTAATGTTATTCATCTTTGTTTGATATCAAAATAGAGCATTTCAGAAGTGTTTACTTGTAAATTACAGCATGTTCATGTTCATTAGATACTTAATATGCAAACTTTCAAAATCAATGATGATGTGGATCTTTCTGTAGTTCATTGGAGATCACCTAAACTCATAAGTTCTTCAGGTACACAAGCAGTATGTCATAGAATCGTCTCAGTTTCCTACATTTTGATCCATAACATAGTACTGCAGGTCATATATGCCTGTATAGACAAGGTACTGTTCCTGAAACACTATTACCCGCAGAGAAAATAAGCGTTGACGAGACATATGTAATGCCACAACTAGCATCAAGATATGGAGTTGCTCTAAGTGAAGAAATAAAAGTAGAACATTAGGGTGGCAATAGCATTGAAGCTTCATACCTTTTCCCAAAAATCCATGCTCCAACAGTATAGCCAGCATCCTCTAATCTATTTTCCAGAAAATCATTAACATCTACAAGAATGTGTACACAAATACACTATGAAATTTGTGGCAGTGGCAAAATCTTACGGCAAAAACTATACCAAACTTAAAAGGGCAAAAAAATCTTAGCTCAAGCTGGGATTTGTACACAAATACACTGTGATTCTGCCATCATCCTCTAACATATTGACAAAAATAATGAGAATAAAAAGGAATGGGTACTTACGCTTGACGAAATCTTCAGCTCAGCTCAGCTAAGCTCAGATCTTCAGCTCAGCTCAGCTAAGCTCAGATCTTCAGCTCAGCTCAGCTAAGCTCAGATCTTCAGTTCAACTCTTCTGTTCAGCTCTTCAGTTCTTTGATCTTCAGTTCTTCGACTTCAGCTCTTCTAGAGAAAAGCATGTTTGAAGAAAGAGAAAAGTGTGTTCTTCGATCTTCAGTTCCATAGCTTCATCTCTTCAGCTCTTCGAGAAAAGAGTGTTCTGGAGAAGAGAATCGTAGGTATGGAGAAATCTTCAGCTTCCACTCTTCGATCAATTCTGGAGAAAAGCGTGTTCTAGGGAGAAAGAGTAAAGTGTGTCTGGAGAAAGAGAGAAGTTTTTATGAATTATTAATGTTTTGTTAATTATTTTTTTCGGCCAATAAAAATGGGAGGGAGAGTTAAAAATGTTGGAGGGAATATAATATTTTAGTGAAAATTTTAAGGCCACACTTGTAATGTGTTGTTTTTACAATTATAAAAATAGGACACTTTAAAAGTGTAGCCATATATGTAAATAGTTGTTGCCAATTATTTCATACTATAACAACGCTTATAAAGTGTAGCCTATACCATTAAAGAGTACACTTTACAAGTGTTGCCAATATTATCGTAGCCAAAAGTTAAAAACTTGGGCTACGCTTTAAAAGTGTCCCCAAAAATATTTTAGGCAACACTTTACAAGCGTTGTCCAGATTTAGTGTGGCCGTAGGCCTAAAATGTTGTAGTGATTTTTTCATTTTTGTATATTTATTTTCTTATGAATCATTGAACTCCTGCGAAAACTTAGGAGGAAAAGAGGTAGAAAAAACACAAATGAACAAAGAGAGACTACAAAAATTGCACCATCTTTATTCATTATAAAGAAACCACAGCTGACTTAGTTGAATTAGATATGATGGATTTTGATAATATTCTAGGCATAGACTAGTAATATTCTTGTTATGCCTCAACCGATTGTAGAACTCAAATAGTCAAGTTTTAGTTTCTAAATGGTCTAGTCTTAGAGTGGAAATGTAGTCTAGCAGTGCCTAAGATTTGTTTTATCTCATACCTTAAGGCTAGAAAGTCAATCTCCAAGGGATGTATCTTTCACATAGTCAGAGTTGAAGACTCTAGTGTTGAGACACCACCCCTCCAATCAATTCCTATGGTAAATGAGTTTCAAGAAGTCTTTCTCGATGAGTTTTAGGAGTCCCTCCTGATAGTAAAATAGACTTTGGCACGTCCTCCCACATACCCAGCCCGTCTCTATTCCGCCACATGAAATGGCTCCAACTTAGTTAAGGGAGTTAAAAGACTACTTGAAAGATCTTCTTCATAAGGATTTCATCTGATCGAGTGTCTCACCTAGGGGATCTCCTATGCTATTTGTGTGAAAGAAAGATGGTTCCCTTAGGATGTGTTTTAACTACCATTAGTTGAACAAGGTCATCATAAATAATAAGTCCCATCTCCCAAAAATCAATGACATGTTCGACCAAATATAAAGTGCTACATTTTTCTCCAAGATAGACCTTACATCTGGCTATCATCAGTTGAAAATGACATCCCAAAGATGGCGTTCATACCTTTATGGTCATTATAAGTTACTTATCATTTCCTTTGGATTAAGACTTTGGAATCTACTTGCCAAGGTCAAATTTTGTACCATTCATAATTTCTAAGGTGGATCCACTAAATAGGTCATTTAAGACAATCCTACGAGGACACGTAGTTTCGAACAAGAAGATTGTTTCTCGATATTCAACCTCTATTAACAGTAAAGCCTTCATCTAAACGTCCTTTCGATGCTAAGTAAATCCCAATGGGAAGTCATAGTCATATTCATGATCAAAATACGTGGAAAGACACAATTAAGACTACCAATCCAATAGCCTAAACATCTTATTAATAGTTTTGCTCCGGATTTCATGTTCAATTGTGCTTTTTCTACCTCTATCCCTCTTAAGTTTGTTTATGAGGTTTAATGGTTCACTAGAAAATAAATCTACAAAAATAACCAATTCCATCTCAATTCATTCTCATATAGAACCAATATCACAGTACCTATCCCAAAAAACTGACTGGAATACCAATCATATACCACAAGTAGTAATTCAAATCTTCAATATCAATTCCAAAATCTCGCTATGGTTGCACAAAAGATTGGGACAATATTTTCTCACAATAAGATGTTAGCATAGATGTAGAGCATGGGATTATTAGACAATGCTAATAATCCAATGTTCTACATTTGCGCTAGCATCTTATTGTGAGAAAATCTTGTCCCAATCATTTTGCAACCATAGCGAGAGTTCAAGATTGATACTAAAGATCTCACTTACTACTTGTGGCATGTGCTACGTATTGCAGTCATTTTTTGGAATATATGTTGTGATAGTTGTTGTGTATAAAAGTGGAGTTGAGATGGATTTTGTCTTTTTTGTAAAATTTATTTTCTGGTGAATAATTGAATCTCCTAAACAAACCGAGGAGGAAGTGAAGTAGAAAAAACACAAATGAAAACAAAATCCAGAGCAAAGCTATTAATAGGACTGCTTGGCAAATGGAATGCTCAAAATTGACGGTGGATCTTCATGGAAAATTTGTGGTAGTCATGCAAAGGCTTGGTGAAGAAGGTGAGTGTACCTCACAAATGTACTGCAATATCCTTAGATGTTGTCAATCCCTAAGATTTATGGCCACATAGATCTCATCTACCTAATAATTCTAGGTTGAAATGCGGAATTTGGGCATTGATCTCTCTTGAATTATCTTTAGTCGTCGTGTCCACAAGTTATGTCTTCCAAAAATAAAGGTATCCTTTCTAGTGCCAACTTTATTATTTTGTCTCTTTTGGGTATAGTATCAAAGACAACCTGGTCTATTATGGCTTCATCAACTTACACTTGATTATACCCAAGCCGAATATTGTTTTTATACTGATTAACATTTTGCATAATTTTTGTTGCAGTTGATATGTTGTTGAGATGATAAAGAAAGTGTTATGATCTCAGAAGTCCAATAAAACAAACGTAGTTGTAGAGAGTCGAAGTCGAGTAAAGTAAGGGAGGCTAATTTTGTTTCTTTTAAATTGAGCGATTGATATTGAAATCAATTTAATGAATAGCAAGGGAGAGGATTCAACCATGACACAAGGGCAGTTAACACTGTTATAACCACCCTGACATGGGAGAGTGGGGTTCTTACGTGAAAAGTGGTATTTTTCTCATCTCTTCTAAATTTTCTCTTGCCAAATTATCTTTTCATCTCCTTCTATTTCTTCTTCTTCCTCTAATTCTCTTCTCCTTCTTCTTCTATCAGGTTATTCGTGCGTCAATGAAATACTGATTAGTTTATGTTCATGCTCTATTTTCTTATTAGGCTATAATAACTTTCAATTCAATTTTAATTCAGCTCAATGAAATTCTAGAAAATTGTCCCAAAAAATTATATTGTGTTGATTATTTTCTGTTATTTGTGATTAAACAAGTCTGATCTTGACAATTGGTATTAGAGCCTTCGATCCTACAACCTCTGAACTTATAATGGCTGAGGGTAATCGTATGCAACAGTTAGATAAGAAAGTTGCTCGTCATGATGAGCATTTAACTGAATTGTTGAATAATCAGCAGGATGTTCGCAACACCCAAACTGGGATCCAAGGTACACTTGAACTTATCTTAGATCGTCTTACTGCGTTGGAAAGGGCTCCTAACAGGGCTCATGTTGAACAATAGCCTGGTGGTGGATTGTTACCCATCCCTACAGACTACATGCAAAATAGACTTCAAGTTGTGCATGTTTCTCCACCTAAGTGGGAGTTACTATCTTTCAAGGGTCATGACCCTAAGGTGTGGATTCGTAAGTGTGAGATGTATTTCAACCTCAACAGAACCCCTGATAATCAGAAAGTAGAAGTTGTTGCTCTGTATCTGAATGGGATTGCTGAGAATTGGTATCATTCATTGGTATTGAGTGTTGGGGTAATTGGTTGGGATGAGTTTAAAGAGGAAATTTACAACCAATTTGGGGAAGAATTACTAGAACATACAGTGTAGGATTTTAATAAATTGAGCCAAACTGGTACGGTGGACGAATTTCTAGGGAGGTTTGAAGATTTGAAAGGATCATCAAGAATTCAGCTTTAACTGAAGCGCACTTTCTGTCCAGCTTTATGGGGGCTTTAAAGGAAGAAATGAAGTTCGTAGTGAAGATATTTAAACCTACTACCCTCAAAGAAGCGATTGAAAAGGCTCGGATGCAGGAGAAGGCAATTGAGGCTGTACAGATGAGACACAATCCCATCACAAAACCCTACCATATGGTGAATCAAGCTACTAATTCTAGGTCTAATGTTAATGCTATTTCCAGGAACAGTCCTTTCAGGATTAGTCCTGAGGTGTATGAGTATAGGAAAAGCAACTGTCTTTGTTTTCGATGTGGCAAGAAGTTTGTTTCAGGCCATCACTGTCCGAAGAAACAACTAAATTGTTTGAAGGATGAGAGCGAGCCTAGTCCTCTTGCATTGGGCGAGACTGAGCACAACCCTATCACACTGGAGGCTAGTACAGAAATCAGTGAATTACCATCAGATGTGGCAATTGAAGGTGATATTGAACAACCAATAGTGGAAGCTATGTGTTTAAGTGCATTTTCTGGACACAATAGAGGGGTCAATTCAATATTGGTGAAAGGTACCCTTAAGAACAGGGACCTTACTGTGTTGATAGACTCTGGGAGTACTTATAGTTTCATGGATGCTAACACTGTCAAAGAGACTGGTTACCACATTAATTACTGCCCCCCTCCCTGGTGCGAGTACCAGTAGTAGCAGATGGTAACTATGTGATGTGCAACTCTTCTTGTTTCGAATTCCAATGGAAAATGCATGCTAAGACATTTCAAGAAGATCTGTTGATAATTCCACTGGGTGGCTGTGATCTTGTTCTAGGGAATGATTGGATGAAAAAGCATAACCCTACTAAGTTTGAATTGTGTAACTATTGGGAGGAAGAATAATAAGCTGGTGTTGAAGGGCATTTCTGAAGAGGGCAAACTCAGCGTGATCAATAGTGGTGTTATGGGTAAGTTACTTGAGAAGGGAAATGCTTTATTTGCCTATTTATTCATGATGAACAGTACAACAGATTAGGATCAAGAAACTGAGGTTATACTACAGGCATTAGATCAGTTTGTTGATGTATTCTCCGAGCCGAAGTCCTTACCTCCAATCAATTTTTTAGATCACAGTATTAATTTGAAGCCTGGATCCAACCCAGTGAGCTTAAGGCCTTATAGATACAATTATTTCCAAAAAAATGAGTTGGAAAGACAAGTCAAAGAGATGTTGAATAATGAAATAATCAGGCCAAGTCAGTCCCCCTTCTCTTCCCCAGCCTTGTTGGTAAAAAGGAAGGATGGAACCTGGAGATTTTGTGTCGATTATAGAGGTTTGAATGATATCACTGTCAAAGACAAGTATCAAATTCCCATTGTAGATGATTTGCTAGATGAGTTACACGGTTCTGTAATTTTTTCCAAGGTTGATTTGAGAGTTGGATATCATCAAATTAGGATGAATACTGAGGATGTGTATAAGACTGCATTTAGGACTCATTTGGGGATATATGAGTCTCGCGTTATGCCCTTTGGATTAACAAATGCCCTTGCCACATTTCATGCCTTGATGAACCAAGTGTTTCAGCCTTATATCAGGAGGTTTGTCTTGGTATTTTTTGATGAAATTCTCATTTACAATCTTTCACTTGAAGATCATGTGCAATATCTATTAACTATTTTTAAGAAATTGAGAGATAATTCTTTGTTTGCAAAAAGATCCAAATGCTCATTTGGTCAGTCAAGGATAGAGTACTTAGGTCATATCATCACCAAAGAAGGAGTAGCTACTGACCCATGCAAGATTCAGGCAATGGTAGAGTGACCTAGACCACGCTCAATGAAGTCTCTTAGAGGTTCTTTAGGTTTGACTGCTTATTATCAAAAATATGTGGCTCATTATGGTACTATCTACAGACCCATAACTGATCTACTTAAGAAGGAGACATTTCAGTGGAGTACAGAGTCAGAATCAGCTTTTAATGCTCTTAAAATTGCGATGTCATCTACCCCAGTTTAGCCTTACTTGATTATACTCAGAAATTTATTTTTGAAACTGATGCAAGCTATGGGGGTATTGGTGATGCTCTCCTGCAAAAAGGCAAACATATAGCTTACTTTAATAAGGTTTTAGCACTTAAACATAGGGGTAAGTCTATCTATGAGAAGGAGTATATGGACCTTTTGAATTCGGTAGATAAATGGAGACATTACCTCCAATTCAAGCATTTTGTGGTTAGAACTGACCATTATAGCTTGAAATATCTTTTGGAGCAAAGAGTCACTTCAGCCATCCAACAGAAGAGCCTAACAAAATTAATGGGGTTAGACTACGAAGTACAATATAAAAGGGGTGCTAAAAATAGGGTTGACGATGCCCTTTCTAGGTAGAAGGAGGGTGTAGATGATATTATGATTCAAGAGACTGGTCATTTGATGACGATCAACATCACAATCCCTATGTGGATACAAGAAGTGACCAATAGCTATGAGGGTGATAGTCAAGCTTTAGAGTTCCTGGCTCAGACTACTGTAGGACAGCAAGGTCATATTCTATGGAATTTTTCTTCGGGCATTTTAAAAAGAAAGGGAATGGTATATGTGGGAGGCAATGGGGACCTCAGGCTCCAACTGATTAGCAAATTTCATGATTCTCCTTTAGAAGGCCACTCAGGTCAATTGGGAACATTAAAAAGGCTATCTCAGGTATTCTACTGGCCAAATATGAAACAAATGGTGATACAATTTATAGCTTCTTGTGATGTCTGTCATAGGAACAAAGATGAGAACGCCCCCTACGCTGGGCTTTTATAGCCTCTGTCGATCCCTAATCAATCATGGAGTCATATTTTTATGGATTTCATAGAGGGGTTACCGAAGTCTAGAAACAATGAGGTCATACTGGTGGCGGTGGATAGGATGACCAAGTATGCTCACTTCATTGCATTTTCACATCCCTATACTGCAGTCACTATAGCTGATGTATTTTGGGAAAGGATACACTGTTTATATGGAGTTCCCGAGTCTATTGTTACTGACAGAGATAAAAAATTTGAGCAATTTTTGGCAAGCCTTGTTCAAGTTATTAGGTACACAATTGAACTATAGTACTGCATATCACCCTCAAAGTGACGGCCAAACAAAGCGAGTGAATAGATGTTTGGAAAATTACTTGAGGTGTATGACTACTAACAAACCTACTCAATGGAGTCACTGGTTGCCTGCAGCTGAATGGTGGTACAACACAAATTTTCACACTAGTCTACAATGCACACCTTTTGAAGCTTTATATGGTTACTCTCCACCTCAAGTGTCAATTGGTCCTGTACTTGAAACCATGGTTCCGGCGGCTGATGATGCGGTAATGCGGTGACAACAATGGCTTCAACTATTGAAGGATAACCTCAATAAAGCGCAAGAAAGAATAAAGTTCTATGCAGACAAGAAGAGATAAGAAAGAGAATTTCAGGTGAACGACTTAGTCTACCTCAAATTACAACCATACAAACAACCTTCTGTTGCTTTGAGGAAACATTTAAAACTGAGCTCCAAGTATTATGGACCCTATAGAGTGATTGCTAAGGTTGGTAATGTAGCTTACAAGTTGGAACTCCCCCCTGATTCTAAGATTCACTCGGTGTTCCATGTATCGCTTCTCAAGAAAAAAATGGGTGAAAAAGTCGTAGTTCAAACTAGTCTGCCTACTACGGGAGAAGAAGGTCAATTTTAGGTGAAGCCAGTGGCTATTCTTCAAAGATAGTAAATTAAGAGAAATAATGTTGCAGTTGTGAATGTACTGGTGTAATGGTCTAATCTTCCTTCGGAAGATGCAACATGGGAGGACTACCAATTCCTTAAGGCACAGTTTCTGGGTTTTGATTGTTGATCCTTAAGGTCAAGGATGAATTCCTGGGAGTTGGAATGTTATGATCTGAGAAGTCCAATAAAACAAACGTAGTTGTAGAGAGTCGAAGTCGAGTAAAGTAAGGGAGGCTAATTTCGTTTCTTTTAAATTGAGCGGCTGAGATTGAAATCAGTTTAATGAATAGCAAGGGCGAGGATTCAACCATAACACCAGGGCAGTTAAAATTGTTATAACCACTCTGACATGGGAGAGTGGGGTTCTTACGTGAAAACTGGTATTTTTCTCATCTCTTCTAAATTCTCTCTTGCCAGATTCTCTTCTCATCTCCTTATGTTTCTTCTTGTTCCTCTAATTCTCTTCTCCTTCTTCTTCTATCAGGTTATTTGTACATCAATGGAATACTGATTAGTTTATGTTCATGCTCTATTTTCTTATTAGGCTGTAATAACTTTCAATTCAATTTTAATTCAGTTCAATGAAATTCTAGAAAATTGTACCAAAAAATTATATTATGTTGATTATTTTCTGTTATTTGTGATTAAAAAGAAGTCTTATCTTGACATAAGGACATGAAAATTTGTTCACCTTTTGGATCAACCAATAACCCTAAGGAGAAACTTCCTCCTCTAGATGTTCCAAAACATAAGCGGTGAACGGTGTAAGAATTACATTCGTAAGATTGAAGTTGATGAAACTGCAGAAGATAAAATTGGTGATATGTCTGTACACATGTAAATGGGCTCTCTCATAACACATATGCCATAAAATTATTGATCTCATGTACTTTCACATATGCATCACCAATTTCATCTCATGTACTTTCACTAGCTACAATCTTATTGATGTAATTGTCACACCATGCACCACTTTATGTTTTGGAACATATCCAAAGGTGAATAAATATTCATATCCGTATTTCACATCTCAAAAATATATTGATTGTATCATAAAGTATGTGAAATTTTAATTAGAAACAATATAACATATGGCTTGGTTATGATCAAGTGCGAGTTGATGATGCCAGAATAGGTCAGGTTGTCTTTGATAATATACCAAAGAGAGATGAATCAAGAAAGTTGTATTGGAAAGGATACATCTACTTTTTAAGGACATAACTTGTGCACACGAACTAAAGAGGATCCAAGAGAGATTAGTGCCCCAGTTCCGCATTAAACCCTAGAATTTTTAGCCAAATGGGATCTGTGTGGCCATAAATGTTGGGGATTGACAACGTTAAAAGAAATTGTAGTATATTTGCGAGGTAAAATTACCTCATTCATGAAGTTGTTGCACGAATTTCATGAATTTGACATGAAAATTACCTATTTATTTTATGCATTCCCTTCGCCTAACGGTCTTATTAATAGTACTGTTCTACCTTTTATTTTCTTCGTTAAAGTTAGTTTTGCTGAAAATGTTACTTTACTTTTTGGAAGAAGTAATTTTTTCCACATTGGTAGGAGAAAAGAACTTTTAAATGATTAAATATAGAACTTCTATGTTTTTAAAGGGGTTAAGAAGATGTCGAGCCTTGCACTACCGTTGTCGGTCACTCGGCTCAACTTCGACTTTGGCAAAAATATCGATCGAGAAAAATTTGTTTCGGAAAAAAATAATTAACCCAACATATTTCTTGTGGCTGCATACAATGAAGTGCGTACACCACATTAACGCACACTGAAGAGACGCATCTCTTCAGTACAGGGTGTGCACTAGAAGTGTGAACTGCACTTGGACATTTGTGACTGCACATACACAACACAACCCAAAAAATGTAACTTTACAAATTTTTTTTATGTGATGAAGATCCTTCTAGTGTTCACTACTAGGATTATAAGTATATCTACTTCATATAATAACAACATAAGCTATATCAGGACAAGTAAAGTTCATCATAAGCATTACACTCCCAATTATTTTAGCACATTTCGTTTGAGAAACATTAGAATCTTTATTCTTTTGCAAGTGCTCTCACTGAACTACATCGAAATAATTAAATTTTTTTAACTTGGTTTCAATGTAATGAGACTGACACAAAGAGAAATCATTTGTATTTCTTTTAATTTTAACTAGTATACGTATCCGCACATTGCACGGATATTTTAAAATGTAATGATGTTTTAAATTTAAAATAACTAATAATGTTTATTATTCACTTTGTAATATATTTTTAAAATAATGTAATAAATCGTTAAATTATTTATTTGAGCAAGTTATATTAATATTATTAGTAAACTATCTAATATTGTGATATTAATTTTAACTTTTCACATAAAATGAAGTGAGTAATAAAAATGTTCATATTAAATACAAATATGAACACAAAATTTAACACATAAAATTAATTTAAGCATTTTTATAGTTATTATTGAAATTAATTAAATATAATAAATAGTGACACAATTCTTTTATTTTATACTTTATTTAATTAGAAAAATGTTCTTGAAAGTCTATATATATATATATTTGACACTTGTATGCTTGTGAAAATAGAGAGCGAAGGACGTGCACTTATTTAAATAATCTTGTAGTATGTTCAAAGGCTTTTATGAATTAATTCATAAGTTATACTATTTCAATTGATTTATATGTGTTTGTTTCCTGAAAAAAAAAAA
>JAJOOR010011615.1:0-27981 GCA_036250505.1 Solanum acaule | reverse complement strand
AAATGGTCCATTGCTCTTATCAAACCCGATAGATAAAGTTTGGGCTTATAAGTTCGAAATCTATTGGGCCAAATATATTTTCTTCTGGCCCAAATGTTCCTTTTTATTCAAAATTATACTCCTTCGTATAGTCTTAGATCGTTAGAAATAATTTGAAAAATAAGTAATTAATGTTGAGGATAGAACATATAAAAAATAATTATTTTTTCTCGACATGTTGAAAGTGAAATTTTATTTTTAAAATTGAACGGTGAAATATTTGTTACTTGTTCAAAAGAAGAAAGAGCGGATATAAATTGAAAAAAGTATTCTTGTATACACATTTTCCTTTTGTTTGTCTTTTTTAAAATACAAACTTTTCTTTTAATATTTAATGATTGTTTAACTTTAAGTTTTTCCATTTCATACTTTGAAATCTTTTTAATTAAGCATCTTATCACGCGAGTACATTTTAAGAATATTTTCACAAATTAGTCTAAAATTCTTTAAATTAAAAATGATTGTAAAATTTGTTCAATTATTATATCATGTTTGATCAAACTTTAAGAAGGCCAAAAGCGCCCATTTTAAAGTGTTTTGTTTTTTTCGAACCTCTTAGGAAATTCCTAGTGGCTACCCTTTGGATGTCCAAGCTTATGGAAGAAAATGGTGCTTTTGTGGAGTAGCGACAGTTGTTTTTGGAAAGCACTTTGTGAAAAATAAACTTAGAAGTACTTTTAAGAAGTTTAGTCACATGATTTTTCATAAAGTATTAAGTACAAGAGTTCTTCATGCTTTTAATACACTAGTTTTTATGCATATATTTTACACCAATATCTCACGTCGATTATTATAAAATATACATTAAAGTTTCCAACTTGGGTGTTGGTTAGCAGAATTTTTGGTTAATTATCAAATTTCTTTACATTGTAGTGTGGTCCAACAATTTTTTCTGCATGAATCAAAAAGCAAATAGCCTATAATAATTTGTTAAAATTATTATATGAAATAATATAGAAGTTAATCGTCATAGCCTAAGCACATAATACGTATTGTTCTCTTCGGCCAAATAAACCTCATTTTTGCTCCTAGGCTTACATCATCTTGAATCTAAAAATTAGCATATATACCGTGTGAACTTATGTCATATACATTCTTCATTTATTACTCCATTTCGATATGAAATTTGCATATTGTCATGTGCATTTCTTTTTCAGAAGTTTGTAGCAGCCAAAAAAATATAATAGTCCTGCATAATATATATGGACAAAAAACTTAAGTATACAAATTAAGTACCTTAATTACTACTATATAGTAATTATTATTTTTTCCACCTATATAACAATAGTTGTTTTTTTTTTTCAAAAATTGGATTTTATATTAAAATTTTTTTAAAAAGGTAGCGTTGAAATAGTCAGCCACAATTTTCTCATATTCTCTCATTTTCTTCAATTCTTTTACCTTCCACAATTTACTCAAATTAGTTATATATTCTCTTCCATTAAAAAAAAAGGTTTTTTAACAAAAATAAAACTCTCTTCCTACTGATTCTGAACGACTGTTCGATCATGGATACCAACAATTTTTCAATTCTAATTCAACACA
The DNA here is from genome assembly GCA_036250505.1 of Solanum acaule. Classification (NCBI taxonomy): domain Eukaryota; kingdom Viridiplantae; phylum Streptophyta; class Magnoliopsida; order Solanales; family Solanaceae; genus Solanum; species Solanum acaule. The sequence goes on along the minus strand of JAJOOR010011615.1, from coordinate 26,397 downwards.
ACGGACGATGGGACGCATCAAGTATTTGTGATAAAAACATTTTTTACCCTCCCTAGGAGCTCCCACCTCTTTTGCTCCCTTGGTGACTCGAACTCGCAACCTTCAGGTTGGAAGTGAGGGGTGCTTACCATCCGAGCAACTCCCTCTCGTCGTATTTGTGATAAATCACAATTGAATTGGTGTTTTTTTGCGTGATTATTTTAATTATTTTATTTAATATATTTGAGTTTTTTTTTTCATGATCGTTATATTGTAATCTATTATGTTGGGTATATTTTTTTGTGTTACAATATGAATTAAGGTCGTTTAAAAATTACTTTATAGATTGAATTTAGATATATTGAGTGCGCTTGAATATCTTTATATAATTGATTAGTGCACTTGAATATCTTTTCGGCCATAGATCTAAACACCAACTTTCATGCTAATATTTGGTACATGTATTGTGTAGGTAATATTCTGAATTTGGTTGTTTATAGATAATAAAATTGGTTCTTATTGATTTGTGATGGTATATTTCATACAAAAAAAAAAAAACACAATTAGAAAACTAATTTAGGTTGTCAACCATCATTTGGTTTAATTTGTACGGTTTTCTTGATTAGTATAAAATCATATTTCGTGTAATACTGGTTTGGTAAATGAGTTGGTGAAAATGATGATTTTTTTAAATAGTAAATTTCATTAAAATTTTTTGGTAGATTAATGTGTGTAATTGATAGTATACATGGTGTAGATTGTCTACTTTATTTTGTTTATTAAACACCATAATTTGAGCTTTTTGGTATAATATTAGGTTTAATTGATTAGTGCACTTGAATATCTTTTCGGTCGTATATAAGCATCATAATTCGAGATTTTCTTTTGGTGTGTAATTGGTATCTTTTATGCCGTATCTAAACACCAACTTTCATGTTAATATTTGGGTACATTGTATTGTTGTAGGTCATAGTTTGAATTTGGTTGTTTATAGATAACAAAATTGCTTCTTATTGATTTGTGATGATATATTTCATACAAAAAAAAAAACACAAATAGAAACTGATTTAGGTCGTCAACCATTTTGTATACCAATATGATTATCATTTTATATATATAACGACATTCTATATACCAATCTGTGTAATTTAATTATAGTGGAAACACACTTCTGTTTATCTGTGTTTTTCTTGATTTGTTATATATTTTAATATGTATTATGTTATATATCTAGTACTTATTTAATATTTTGAAAATTGATTAATAATTTGTAATCTAACAGTACTAAGTATGTGGATTACATTATTGGAGGGGTGATGTATGATGCAAACACCAAATACAAAGGCTTAATTACTACTATATCTTCCCAATTGGGTGTGGACACGACTTCATTTAGAACTCAAATATGTCGTGAATGGTCCATCTCCGCCAATGAAGATTCATAACAATATGGGTGTCTGAGTTTATTTAGATCTAAAAAAAATGCAATTCTGATTTCTTTTTGAAGTATCCCTTATGTGTAACATGTGTGGATAGAGCTTTCTAAATGAAGTCGTGCCCACACCCAATTGGAAAGATAAATAGTAGTAATTAAGCCTTCGAATTTGATGTTTGCATCATATATCACGCCTTCAATATTGTAATCCACATATAAGTATTAGATTACAACTTATTAATCAATTTTCAAAATATTCAATAAGTACTAGATATATAACATAATACAAATTAAAATATATAACAAATTAAGCAAAACATAGATAAACGAAAATGTGTTTCCACTATATTTAAATTACACAAATTGATATGTTGAATGCCGTTATATATATATATAAATCAGTTTCTAGTTTACCTATAACAATACATGTACCCTAATATTAGCATGAAAGTTGGTGTTTAGATACGGCATAAAAGATACCAATTACACATCAACATAAAATCTCGAATTATGATGTTTATACACGGCCGAAAAGATATTCGAGTGCACTAATCAATTACACCTAATATTCTATCAAAAATCTAAAATTATGGTGTTTAATAAACGAAATAAAGTAGACAATCTACATCATGTATACTATCAATTACACACATTAATCTACCAAAAAAATTTAATGAAATTTATTGTTTAAAAAAATCATCATTTTCACCAACTCATTTATCAAACCAAAATTACACGGAATATGGTTTCTATACTAATCCAGAAAACCCTACAAATTAAACCAAATGATGGTTGACGACCTAAATTAGTTTTTAATTGTGTTTTTTTTTATATGAAACATACAATCACAAATCAGAACCAATTTTGTTATCTATAAACAACCAAATTCAGAATATTACCTATTATCATGAAAATTGGTGTTTAGATATACGACTGAAAAGATTGTGCACTAATCAATTAAATAAAGATATCAAGTGCACTCAATATATTCAAATTCAACATAAAAAGTGATTTTTAAACTACCTTAATTCATACGGTAACGCAAAAACATATACCCAACATAATAGATTACAATATATCGATCTATAATTAAAATAAGAACGCAAAAAAACACCAATTCAATTGTGATTTATCACAAATACCTGATGTGTCCTATCGTTCGTTGTGTTGAATTAAAATTGAAAAATTATTGGTATCAATGATCGAACAGTCGATCAGAATCAGTAGAAAGATAGTTTTATTTTTGTTAAAAAACCTTTTTTGATGTGAGAGAATATATAACCAATTTGAGTAAATCGTGGAAAGTAAAAGAATTGGAGAAAATCAGGAAATATGAAAAAATCGTGGCCAACTATTTCTACACTACTTTTTTTAAAAATAATTTAGTATAAAATCCTATTTTTGAAAAAAAAAAAAAACTATTCTTATATAGGCAAAAAAAATAATAATTACTACTATGTAGTAATTAAGGTACTTAATTTGTATACTTAATTTTTCTTGCCCATTCTCAATAGATCCAATATTTTTTCTAGGTTGGAGACTAAGATGATACTTATCAACATATATAAGAACTTGAAAAAGAGTTTCTCTATTAATTTTCTCAAGATTTTTAAGGAATTAGATAGAGGTATTTGTATAAAATAATAGAATACATTTTTAAAGATTGAGATAGAAAAATAAAAAATCAACATATTTAATAGTGATTCGATCACGGTGTAAACAACTAATTGCTCTACCATTTTTTGCTTGTAGCTACATTACCTTCGCAAGATCTGCCTTCCAAAATTATGTGGCAAACATAAACAACCCCTTTTGCATATCTAGGTGTTATACATAGGCAATTCTAGGTTGTCATCCACATTTTGCTATTAAGAAGAACCTAAATATGCTTAAATATTAGCACTAATTTATGTTATCCACATGATTTTGGGAGGCAAAACATACAAAGGTGATGTAGCTATATAGGAGCAAGAAAATGGCAGAGTAATTATTTGCTCGTATTGCGATCGAATCGCTATTGCGTACGTTGATTCCCTATTTGTTTATCTCAATCTTTAAAGGATTTTTCTATTATGTGTGAACACCCATGTCTATCCCCTTAAAAATCTTGAAAAAAATAATCAAAAAACTGTTTTATCAAATTCTTATATAAAAAAACATACCGAAATATTTAATTAGAATATACCTTGTTCCAATAATAATTGTTCAAGTGTCGTTGAGATCAATCACTTTATTTGATCTAGCACCAACTTGTAATTCTGGATAAAAAGATAAGAACTCTATTGTTTTCTAACAAAAAGGTAGGCTAGGGATTCTTATAAGTTTTTTTTAACCCTAGGGATATTTCCATAAAATATGAATACCCTAAAGACTCCTAATAAAATATTTTCTTGCATCACAAAAACTTCAAGATAGGTAAAATATTATCTGATTTTTTACTTAATTAATTTGAAAATAAGGTACTTTAATAATTATCCAATATGTAGGTCACAGTTGAAAGTCTTATAAAGAGACTAAAATTCTAACAGTATATTAAAAATGAAATTCTTTAGCGAAATATCATTCACTTTTTTTACCATTTTAAAATAGATTTCAGAGACAATCTAAATTTAATTATTTTCCTAATATATAGAAATGTAATATCAATTTTTTTTACTAATATATAGGATTTGAAGTCAATTAGAACTTTTCTTATTCATGTTTTTTCTTCTTTAAACTACTATATATGTAGCAAATACTAATATTTAAGGCATTAAAATTTATCTTATATAAATTGAGCAATTCATTTATAATATTTCTTTTTCTTGAATGTAACAATCAAATTATGAGAATTTCAAATCTCCTAATAATTAAATATGTAAATTATTATATTTATGTTAAGTTATATAATTGTTTTTCTAAAAATAATATAATTTTGTTATACTGTGTAGTTCATTTTTTGACTATCTATAAATTTTAGAATAATTCAATCTTTCAGAAAATTATGAGAAATAACAAAAAAATTCACATTTGAACATATTAGTTTCTTTTTTTTTTAAAAAAAAGGAGAATTTCCAAAAAAATATATGGTTTATCTATTTTAGCTTAATTTAAATTCTAAATATAGTGTTTAAATAAATAAATATCTTAATACTGCTATTTTTACTTTGTAGGAATAATATTTTTATATTTTCTTTCCACCTCACTAAAAAATATTTCACCATGTCATTGTTCTTATATATCCTCACATTCCACCTTCTAGAACTTTCCTTTTCACTACATGGTAAAAGTGTAGTCAACTTTCAACTTTCCTTTTCACAACATGCATGATAAAAGTGTAGTCAACTTTCCTTTTCACTACACTTTTACCACACATTATAAATAGAAAAAGACCTACAGACCTTAAGTTAAGTAATTTATAAAGACTAGAGGCACCAAAAGAAACACATCTACTAGTATAATATTCTTTCCAAATGCATGAAGAATTGAAGGAAATGATCACTGAATTCAAGTATGTATTGATGTCTTCTCTCATTTCTGGGGCGAATAGTACTGGATGACATGGTTACCTAGCTAAAGTACTTTTCTCCTATTGAATTGGTTCGATGTTAATTCCAATTTAATACGTACGGGAAAAGTATAGTGACAAGGTAACCATATTGGCATCCGATCCACGCTAGGTCATCCCAGAAGTGATATAAGACACCAATATACATATTTGTACCCCTTTTTCTTCCTCCAAGCTTAGGCAAGTTAAAAGCTTTATTTGAGGTCCAAATTATTTCTCCATGCTACTTAATTTCTGGTTTATAACTCATCCAAAATTTGTTTGGATTGTGTTTGCATCAGATGATAATTCTTGCTTCTCTTGACTAACATTAATCGTTATGAATGTATGAAGCTTTTTATCTTTTTTTGTTTTCAGATCAAATATAAAGAGTATTTTTCTTGTTATTTTGTTGTGTACCCTACCTACTATGGCTGCCGCTGGTGGAGGCCAGCCATTGACGGTGACTAGCCCTCCTTTGTTAACATGCTTTTCGGAATTCCCAGGCTAAGGAGGTATCAACTCTAATGATAATTCAAATATTTTTTCTTTCCCCAAGGAAGTTTCTTTTTCAGATCGAGTACAAAATCAAGCAGATGCATTAATGAGTGTTCCGCATAAGTCAGTTTCCTATGTGAACGGAGTGCCCCATATACAGTGGACAGTGACAGAAGTGGAACAAATGAATATTAAAGAGGACTTACAATTTGCAGTTGTTGGAAAGTTTACGCATGGGTGGCCAGACATGGATGATTTAAGGGAGGCGATTCCAAAACAATGCAACATCAAAGGAAATTGCAACGTAGGATTGTTTCGAAATAAACACATCCTAATTAGACTTTTTTCTAAGGAAGATTACATCAATCTCATCTCAAAAGGGGCATTCTATATTACATGTATGGAAGGTTATTCATACGACCTTGATCTACGATGTGAACTTTAAGATTGATGAGGAAACCACAAAGACTATGGCCTAGATCTCTTTTCCTAATCTTCTTCCAACTTTTTTTGGTCAAGAGAGTTTGTTTGCAATTGCAACTGCGGTGGGGAAACCTTTGCAATTAGATCAAGCCACTATCAATAAAACTCTACCTAGTTGTGCAAAGGTTAAGGTTTTAGTGGACTTGGCAGCAAATCTTCCCAAATCAGTGGTTCTGAAAGTTGTTGATGAAGATTCTGGATGTGTGAAGACTGAGAAGATTATGATTAAATACGACTACATTCCTAAGTATTGCTTGGAGTGTAGGATGCAGGGTCATGATATGCACAATTGTAGATTGCTGCAAAAAAATGTGATCGAAGAGGTTCCAGTTGACAATATATTTATACAGGAGAAGGATGAACAACCTCCTCATGTTCATAATTTTCAAAAGGGCAAAGCTAAAATCCTATCAAGTGGACGGATAGTTGGAGATCTTGGGGGATGGAAGGTAGTTAGAGCTGGAAGAACTGGAAAGCAGAAATTAGAACAACAACAGCAAACATTAGCTTTCAACAAATACATGGCTTTGGAAAATCATACAACTTCAGAAATAGGAGAAGGTTCTAATAGCAAAGATTCTAAGACAGAGGTGTCTGGCGCAATTCCAACTGATAGTAGCAAACTAGTTGAAACAATAAATGATTTTAGCAAGGATCAAGCAAGTACCGAGCAGCAGATAGTACAAGCGAATGACATTGTCAAAACATCTGTTGAAGATCAGGAAGAAGTAAGTAAAAATATGGACAAATCTCAGGAAGCAGATTATGAACAAAGCTTGGAGAATAAGGAGCTAATAATTAATAATGTTACCTCAAAGCAGAATGTGGAGAACCAGCAGCAACACTATGATAAAAGCATGGAGATGAGTAATGAAAATACAATCTACAAGGTAGATAGTACAGAACAATCAGGACAGCAATGTCAAGAAGAGTATAATGAAAAATGTAATCAGACAGTAGTTGAATATCCAATTATTGTAGTACAAGAGAATGCAACAGTTTCTCCTTTGAAAGTTTTACAAGACATTGTTTCACATTCTTTAGTTGAAAGAATTCCTCAATCACAGCCACAACAATCTCAACAACATAGTTGTTCTAGCAGCACAGAGGAAGTTGATTCACATTCTATGAGTGAGTCACCACATAAGATGCAAAAAGATCAGTTACTACAACTATCTAGCAGTACAGATGCAGTTGAGTCAAATTCTGAAGATGATGATGCACCACCTTTGATTCAAGGTCAATAAGTACAACAGTAGAACAATTCTTCCAATTCTAAAGAAGGGTCATTTGATGAGAATAATAAGAATGGAGAGGAGGTCTTTCTCAAAAGCAACAAATCTGTCAAAAAAGTGAAGAATAGTAGCAATTCTATTGGGAGTTTGCCTACTAGGACGAGTTCAAGAAGAGACTTGCAGAAGAACCAAAATTAATGATGAAATTCTTCTTTTGGAATATAAGATCGGTAAAGACACAAAAGGCTTTTCAAAGGGTTCAAATGCTTAATAAAGCACATAAATTCAATTTTATTGCTTTAATGGAACCTTTTCAAAATGCTAGTGTAATCAACAAATATAGGCGGAGATTAGGCATGCCTTTTGCAAAATCCAATTTTAATGGCAAAATCTGGATTTTTGTCAAAGAAGGTTTTCAAGTTGATATTATTTTGGATGCAGAACAACATAGCACTATCAAGGTTCAAGATACTATTTTGAATAAAGATTTTTTCGTAACACTTGTCTATGCAAAATGTGATAGTGTGCAAAGAAGGGCTTTGTGGGAAGACATTTATCAGTTGCATTGTTCCATGGGTCTTCCATGGATTATTGGTGGGGATTTCAATGTGGTGCTAAATGTCGAGGAGAAGTTAGGAAGTCTTGCTGTACAACCTGCAGATGTAGATGATTTTGCTAGTTGTATTGGAGATTGTGACCTCACAGAAGTGCCTTTTAGAGGTAGTCCTTTCACATGGTGGAATGGTAGGGCTGCAGAAGACTGTATTTTTGAAAGACTGGATAGAGTGTTAATTAATCATGAATTTCAAAATTGGTTTAATCATATGGAGGTTGAACATCTTTCTAGGACTGGATCAGACCATGCCCCTATGTTACTAAACTGTGAAGAACATGTGGTGAATATTTGTAAACCTTTTAAATTTCTTAACTTTTGGGTAGAACATGAGTCTTTCAAACAAGTTGTGAGACAGAACTGGTGTGCTGCTAATGATATTGATAATCCATTTTTTAGCTTCAAAGAAAAGTTAAAGAAGCTGAAAATTGCACTTACTTCATGGAGTAAAGAGGTGTATGGTGATATTTTTAAGCAATTAATAATTAGAGAGGACATTGTCAAGATCAAAGAGAAGTTATTCGAGGAGGATCCTAGTAGTTTAAATAGAGCAGTGATGCAAAAAGCACAAGCTGAATTCAAAAAGTATTTACTTTTTGAAGAAGAATATTGGAAGCAAAAAGCAGGTTTTACTTGGTTTGAAAAGGGAGAAAAAAATACGATATTTTTTCATAGTGTAGTGAAAGGAAGAAGGAAGAGATTACATTTGGCTAGAATTCATAATGAGCAAGGGGTTCTTCTGGAGGACAAGCAGATGATAAAAGACGAAGCTATAAGATTCTATCAGAAACAGTTCTCTCAGGAAATGGATGCCACCGATTTTTCTCTACACATTCCACATGTTATTTCTGAAGAAGATAATGCTTTAATTAGCATTATGCCATCCTTGGATGAGGTTAAAAAAGTTGTTTTTAATCTTAATGGTGACAGTGCTAGTGGTCCTGATGGCTTCACAGGTCTTTTCTATCAGAAGTGTTGGGATATTATTGGATCAGATTTATATAGAATGGTGGATAGCTTTTTTGCAGGCAATTCTCTCCCCAAATTCATCACCCATACCAATCTAGTGTTGTTGCCTAAAAAGAATGATATACTCTCATTTCAGATCTTCAACCTATAAGTTTGAGTAACTTTGTTAACAAAGTTATCTCAAGGGTTATTCATGACAGGCTAGAACTGGTGCTACCTAGATTGATCTCCTCTAATCAGTCAGGTTTTGTGAAGGGAAGCAACATTTTTTAAAATGTTTTGCTTACTCAGGAAATACTTCTGACATCATAAAAAGGGGAAAAACATCAAATCTTTTCATTAAGCTTGACATGACAAAAGCTTATGATAGAATATCATAGTTTTATTTAATGAAAGTATTAAGAAAGATGGGTTTTTCAGAGGTGGTTGTTGATATCATTTGGAGAATTATTGCAAATAATTGGTATTCAGTATTGGTAAATGGACAAGCTCAGGGTTTCTTTCACTCCACTAGAGAGGTCAAACAGGGGGACCCACTTTCTCCTGCTTTATTTATCTTGAGTGCAGAAGTCTTATCCAGAGCATTGAATGCTTTATTTGAAGATGATCAATATGTTGGATATGGTTTGCCTAAATGGAGTGCTAATTTGAACCATTTAGCTTATGCTGATGATACTATCATATTTGCTGCAGCACATGAGAGATCTCTCAAGAAAATCATGAAAGTCTTGGGTAAATATGAAAAACAGTCTGGTCAATTAATCAATAAAGGGAAGAGTGCTTGGTACATGCATTAGAATACTTGTGCTTAGCTAGTAGGATTGGTTGATAGGTATACTGGTTTCACTAGAGGTCAATTTCCTTTGTCTTATTTAGGGTGTCTTATCACCCATGCTAAGAAAAGGAAGAGAGACTATAATGAGCTCATTTCAAAGGTGAAAAATAAGCTTCAATCATGAAAAGAAAGGATGATTTCTTATGGTGGTAAGGCTACATTAAGTTGTAGCGTGTTACAAAGTATTCATATTCATACTTTATCTGCTATTGTCCCTCCAAAATGTGTAATAAAAGAGCTACACAAGATTTTTGCCAAGTTTTTTTGGAGTAACAAAGAATCAAGTAGTAGTAAACATTGGGTTGCTTGGCAAGATGTTTGCTTACCTAAAGAAGAAGGGGGTCTAGATTTTAGATCTCTTTTTGATGTATCCAAGGCCATGTTTGCAAAGTTGTGGTGGAATTTCAAAACTAGCAGATCCCTTTGGGCAAAATTTATGTGGAATAAATATTGCAAGAAACACATCCCTATGGTTGTGATTTGGAAGAAGGGATCTCAAGTGTGAAAGTATATGTTAGAAAATAGGGCCGAGCTAGAAAAATATATTTGGTGGGAACCAAGGGGAGGCACCACTAATATATGGTACGAGAATTGGACTAAGCTTGGTCCTTTGCATCAAGATCCCAAATGTCATATTTACCCAGAATTGGTGGATATAAGTGAATTAATGAACGACAAAGGTTGGGATATTGATAAAATGCAACAGGTTTTGCCTGCAAGAATAGTTGAGCATATTGGAATGCAAGAGAACAATTTCATTCCCTCTAATCTGTCTGATAGACCATGGTGGTTACTCAATGGTACATGAAAGTTCAAAGTTAGCTCTGCTTGGGAGTTGCTAAGAAACAAGAAGAAAGTGAATGTCCATTATAATCTAATTTGGGTGAAATGATTGCCTTTTAAATTTGGCTTCCTAGCCTGGAGGATTTGGGGAAAAATTGTTACTTGTGGCTACTTCTATTGCTAATTGGGATAGGTTTGTTGATCCTAATTGTTTATGTTGTACAGTATCTTTGCCTGAAACTATACATCTTTTCATTGATGGTGACATGGCCAAAAAGGTATGGAGTTATTTTGCAAGTGCTGCTGTAATTCAAGGTCATTTCATTCAGATTAAGCAAACTGTATAGAAGTGGAGAAATGTACAGGGTAACGAGGTGTTAAAAAATGTTATGGTTGCTGTCCCTATCATTATTCTTTGGTTCTTATGGAAAAGCAGAAATACCATTCTGCATGGTGGATTATATGCGTATGAGAAAATTATTTTCAATACTACTGATACTATTCATAAGTTTATTTGTACCAGATTTTCTTTTTTTCAAGAGTTACCTAAATATTGGCCTCATATTGTGGAAATTTTAGAAAGATGGCAGCTTAGATATAGGTATAAAATGGTGAGATAGTTGCACCCCCCTTCTGATTGGTACAAATGTAATACAAATGGTGCATCCAAAGGTAATCCTGGCCCTAGTTCAGCTGCTTTTTGTGTGAGAAACAGTGCTGGTGATATTATAGGAGAAAAAGGGAGAAGTTTATCGATTTCAACCAACCTTGTGGCAGAAAATGTGGCTATAAGAAAGGGAATTCACTATTGCATTGAAAGAAGTTTATTACCTCTAATAGTAGAAATCGATTCTCTTTCAATGACAAAAATTGAAGGGATTTGGGAGGTCCCTTGGAGTGTGGTCAAGGAGGTAGAAGCAATTAACAAGATGAGGAAAAATGTTCCTATCCAATTGAAACACACTTTGAGGGAAGGCAACACTGTGGGCGACTTTTTTGCTAACTTAGTTGTTAATTTTACAGGTACCTATTTGGTGGAAAATTTTCAGGAACTTCCTAATGAAGCAAAGTTAATTCTTAACATGGACAAGTCAAGTATGCCTAATTTTAGGATCATTCAGCAACCCAACAGTTAGTTTGGTACTTGGACTATCAAGCATTATTCCACCTGGTGAGAGTTTTGCTCTAATGTAATGCCTGAAATGATTTCATATAGTTTGTCTATCAAGCCACCTGGTGAGAGTTTAAGGTGTACAATGATTACTAACTAAGGCATAGGCATTGGGCGAGGTTGTCTGTTACTGTTTTCTAGTGCAATTAGTGTTTACTGGTGACGTTTGGGTCACTTATTTTTCACTTATTCTTTCTTAGAGTGTTTCCTATGATGTGTGGTATTAATCTCTTTGAGATTCATCCTATCAAGGGAGAACATCTAGAAAGGATTAATGAGTGGTGAGTGATCTTACATCCTTTAAACAACAACGAAAAACTATCTGGTTAAAAGCATTTGTGCTGGAACTTATAAATTATTTTTGATATGTGGTATTAGTTTCTATGAAGCTCATTCCATCAACGATAACTAATAAGGAAAAGCACAATATTTCCTACCTAATAGCTTTCCAAATGAAGAAATAGTGTTATTTGGAGTAAAGTTTCAACTCGAGAATCGGTCCTTAACAACATTTCTAGTGGTGTTTCAAATCCACTGCTGGTAGCGAAAGAAATCAATAAAGGGCACAACTATTTTCAGATCTACATAAAGAGCAACAAATCGAAATAAAGAACTGAGTCGAAGCTTACCTGATCTATAGTTGCTCCCTGTTGCTTCAATAGTTGTTGTCTTCAGGTTGGCTTGTAGTGGTAGACAAAGAGAGATCCGTGAATAGTTCACCGGAGTTTGGCCGGCGCTTGGCCAGAGTATACGTCTCCAGAGCTGCTAAGCAACTTCACTTTCCCTTTCTATTGTTTTTGTCTTTCCTCTTTTTGATTTTGTTTTAATTAGCTTTTTTAAAGTTGTTTTCTTTAAATGGGTTTAGCACTTTTGGCTTGCCCATTTGTGTAAATACATGCTTCATTTATAAATCTGATCCAATGGGTCTGGTTGGACTAAAAAAAAAAAGGAGTAATTTTCTTTTGATTAGAGAATTAAAAAAAGATTATTTGAAATATCATAATTCAATACATAGCAACGATCATACTATCATTTCAATTGAAAAAACCTTTATAATAAAATTTCATCAATCGTATCATCGAGAGGAAGACCATTGATTGGAGAATATAGATGAAAATCTAGACAAACTCAAACATGGAACCCAACTTAGAAACCCTGTTTAACCTCGCTAAGTTTATTTTTGAGATGAAACTAATAATCCGTGCAGTTGAACGTAACATACACAACTTATTACATACATTTCTTTTCTTGGTAAAAAATTAAACTTCCGTTGATATATATACTTGTCACCAACTTTGAATTTGTTGAAACACTTTTTCTTCAATTTTCAATTATTAAAGTATTTTCTCTCTAACATTTCAATTAATGTTAATACACTTTCTCATTAACCTTCAATATCCCCATCATTCTAGGTTATCATAAGGTGAAATGTTTTATTGAAATTAGAACATTTGTCTCAATTAGTTCATTCCTTCACTTTTGTGATCTTGGTATTTTAAGTTAAATTTTTTTTCATAGTTTCTTTCAAATCTAATCGATAGAAATTGTTACGATATTTGTTTTTTTTTTTTAAACAAAAAACCAAAAACGTTCTTTTCTGACAAATTTAAAGAATCAAAACTACTTAGAAACATATTTTTTTAAAAACAAAAAAACTAATTTGAATCGATACCATTTTTTTTTTCTAGAATGTTCCACATGATACCACTAAAGTCAAATTTTTAATGATATCATAGCATTACCAGCCACTTGATCTTGGAATGACAATATCTCAATAGGAAACACACATTTTTCTACAGAAGGATTTATTGTTGTAATTTTACCTAAACCATTAAAATTACAATATTCTTCACTTTGCTTATTCTTTTGGAAGTATGCATTAAAAGCATATGAAATTTTAGATTCATCACTTAGTTCACCACATGAAGCTCCTTGTTCCAATTTTGTACAATCTGCTTCTTCACATGCAATGTTGTAATTCTTCTTCGCCAAATCCATGTTACTTTTATCCCCATCGAACATGCACCATCGATTTGGCATTGTCACAATGCCCTTAGCTTGAGTGGGATATTCGTCTCGGTCCTATAATTAGAGGTGACAAGATTAGTTCATAAGAATATGAGTTTGCTCAATTCATGTTTAGGCAGGTAAATCATTAGTTCATTTATTAACTCAGCTTGTCTTAACATGTTCAAAATTCAACTCACCTAAAAATTGAGATGATGTAGGGCAAGTATGTAGCCCAAACAAATCCATGAGGAACTTTGTCAAAATTGTTTTTTTGTTATGAAGGAAACAAAAATTAAAATTTGACCTGAGTTGGGGCCGGTTAAGTTATGAGTCATGTTTAGTCTATTTGACCTAGTTCATCGTAGCCCAACTAACTTTATGTTGGTAGATATATATATATATATATATATATATATATATATATATATAAAATACCCATCAACCACTTTTCAATGTTGTAATTAGAAAGTAGCCATTGTCGTATTGAATTTTCAAATTTCACTGGTGAAACTCTGCAACAACTACAAGAAAAGTGTGAATTCATACTAATCCTGAGAAAAATCCCATGTAATTCACACTTTTCTTGTAGTTAACATCCTAGAGTCATGTCAATTACGTGAAATTTGAAACTTTTCAATTAAGAGGATGAAAAGTGTGTGTTTGTGAATTTAGTTAAACTCTTTTGGCTAGAGGTGAGCAATGACTCGTTTATTAATTCAAATTAAATCTAAATCGCTCATTTGACATGAGTACCTGTAATGAGAAATCAATCTTGTACTTTGGATTTCCATCTGCCTCATAAATGCCCCAATGTCTTTGAAATGCACCAAATTTTGTAGGAAACTCAGTCTCATCTGACAAGCTATGAAGATATGTGTCTATTGGCCCTGGCCTAAGTGGTGTCCCTTTATTTGATGCTATAAATTTCAATAACCCCTTATGAAATCTCTCTGCATTTTTAAGATTTGCATATGGATATCCATCGGTAGGCCATCCAATTTGACCAATCATAATTTTCATATCTGGATATCCTGCTTTCTTCATTGCCCACACAATGGAATCTATCATTAACTCCACTGCATTTGTGTACGTGACATTACCATCTTGAATCTTGAAATTGCTCATGTTATCGAAAAATGTGAATTCTATGGGGTAATTAAGTACATCCCTAACCATTTGGATGGGGAACATGTTCAATAGAAAAGGTGTGCCTGTTCGGTTGAAGAACTTTAGTGATTCGAGCATCAATCCTTTTATGTCATCGCGAAAGTCTGATTTTGATGGGACTTTCGCGATAGTTATGACATCCATGCCATGAGAGGTCGTTGTTGAGACATACCCTAAGTTCATCTCGTCTAGAGCTTCTCGAACGATTGATATCACATTCACCACTTGATAGTTCGTTGCATCTTTCAAGAATGTATTTGAAAATGGCTCAGCCCCAATACATAGTTCCCTAAAGAAATTAATCAATCACATAGAGAAAATTAAATAATAAAATCATCACAAAGTTTTAAAGATTAACATCACCCAGCTATTTGGTCAGGCTTTCAAAATCTGCTTCTTACCCGTTTGCTAGCATATTTAGCCAAAGTTACCAAAAAGTATTTTTGGAGGGTATATAGTTGTTTGTACATAACTAATAAAATTCAAAAGCATTTTTACCAATGTTAGTGCAGTAATTTGGGCCTGGTTAAGGTTTCAAAAGTTCTCATTAGGAAAAACTACAGTTTCTACCTATTTTTTTGGAAATTAGCTTTCTAAAACAAGCACTTTTAAAGAAAAATAAATACTTTTGGTTTATAAAAATTAAACTTGACCAAACAGACTAGTACGTTTGACTCTATCAATTTGAAAAAGTACCTTACTTGTCAACATGAGAACAACAAGTTGTGTTTGGTCGTTGTTCCAAAAATGCTTTTTGGGAAAAACTTTTTTTTCAACTTCTACGACTATATTCAACGTTGTGCTTCCCTTAAAAACTTGAACAAACAGGCTATAAAATAAAATTAATGTAAAAAAAATAGAAAGAAAAGGAATGCATTACATACACTATGTTGACACCTTTGTTGATAGGTAGCTTGACTTTATCATTTATCCATGCATAGGCAAGATCTTTCCTATTTATAAGATTTACATTTCTATTTGTAAGAGTAATAACAATGCTAATGTTAGTGGCAGAAAAAATTTGAACAATATCAGAGGCTGAAGTCATTAATCTCAATGCTGGAATCTTGTTTTGTAAAAGCAAATCAACAACCATTGATGGAACTAATTGTTGTGATTGTTGTCTGCCCCATGTGATGCCCACAAAGCTATTTACACTTCTTGTCATGAATAAAATCATGAACATTATGCCCATGGTAATTAGCCTCATCTTGCGTGATGTCAGAAATTTTAATAAGAAGATTCGGGGAAAAAAATGTTACAAGTAGGGTTCAGACCTGTGACATATAGCAATTCTTGAGTCACTTCTATCGTCAGTTAAAAGTTTTCCTTTTCCAAGAGAATTAACAATTTATATGTATAAAAAAAACTATATTTACCTTGTTTAATTTGCGCGATTAATTTTCTGACAAAAATTTAATTAAATCCTTTTGGATAATGTAACTCTGCATTGATGATGGTATACAGCCTCTTCTTTCTTTTTTGTCCCTAGATGCGGGTACCAAAAACTTTTTACCAAGAAGATTCGGAAAAAAAATCCACAAGGAATATTGAGACCTGCGACATAAAGCAATTCTTGAATCACCTTGGTCATCACGCCAAAGTTTTTGTTTTTTGTTTTTTTCAATAAGATTAATCTTATATTTACCTTATTTGTGCAACATGATTTTCTGATAGAAGATTCAATTGGATCCCTTTGGATCATCATATAACTCTGCCATTGATAGTACACAAAATGATATTCAATTCTATGGTCTCTCCAAATTATATTTGAAAATCCCAAAAGAAGGTTACTTACTTCTACATGGATAAAAGAGGTTAAGTATGGGGGGATTAAAAGGTAGATATTATAAAGTTTTTCTCTTTTTAAGGATGAGTTTTTCATAGAAAAAGTAAGAAAAAAAAACAAATAACGTTTATGATTGGCTACTTATGTCCGTTTATTATGGGCTTGCATCTAAGGTTATAAGTTGATGGAGCTAACATCAATAAAATCAATGTTAAATAAATATAAGTAATATGCTGGTGTATATGCATTTTATTATTAAAATAAAATATTAAGTGCATATGGTAGTGGGTATAAATTGTGGTAAAAGATGATTATTAGTTCTTGTAACTTATATGATCATTAGTTCTTGTAATTCTCACGGTCATCAGTTTCTTGTAACTCATATGACCATTAGTTTCTTATAACTTATGTAACATCTATCATATTTATCTATCCACATTATTATGTACCTCTCATGATTCTACCCATTGATTGCATGGAAAACTTTTCAATCTATAAATAGTGGTGTTTCTTCCTTAGTGAAGGAATGAAAGAAAGATAAGAAATGTGAAATAATATATTGTAGTCTGTAACAGTGAAAGAGAAAGTTGAGACAGAGAAAATTTTCCAAGTCTTCAACTGTATTCACTAAATAAAAGAGAATATTTATATGTTGAAGGAAGGTGTTCTTATGTGGAGCTTTGGACTCTTCAACTAAATCCGAAGTTGCTTGAGTTGTACAACGTTGTTGGGTTGTTATATAATGGCGGGGACAAGCCAAGAGTATCATTGTTGGATCGGTGTAGATTATGCCGCAGTGAGCTTGAATATCCTTAAGAGAACGAGATATCCGCGCCTCAACCTAAATTATTTATTTATTCATTTTTTGTTATTTTATTTTTCAATTGTAATTTATTATATTTGTGATATATTACACTAACATAATCTTACATAAAATATAATTATATATTGCTTACCATAATTAAGTAATAAAGAGTATATATATAAACGATATATCTTATATTTATAAGGTACCCAAAACTTTCTTTTGGGGTGTATAGAGCCTAGAATAGAAGCTTCTCTTAAATACCTATTTAGTTTTATTTTATTTGGCTTCTATATTAAAAATAGATGTTTTATTTTAGTCTCTCGTTCATTTTTACTTTTCCGCTATATTATAAGAAGATGACCATTTTGGAAAATTAAGAGATAATTTATTATATTTAATTTTACCTATTTTATCCTTATATTATATTGTATACTATTCATTTTTCAATATTTAGATGACTTTAAATAAATAAAAGTAATATGTTAAAATTATCATTTTATTTGGTGCTTCTTAAGTGGTGTGTCAAATTAAACATAGCCATAGGCTTTGTTCATGTGCCCAACACTTTTGCTTTTTGTTTTACTCGTATGTATTGATTTTACTAAACTAATCTTATTAATGAAAATAACGTAATCAATATTTGAATATTGATCGTTATTCATTTTGTTGAAAGATGGGAAAAATATTTATCAAAGTGACATGTCATTTATGTTCACGTTGCACTTAACATCACCACATTGATAAAAAATAATATTTATGTTCACGTTGCACTTTGTTAAAGTCGTGCAACATCAGCTTATTTTTCTAGTCTTACTAAGTCTTGGCAGTAGCTATTTTTTAGTTAGTTGTTACTCTGTTATTTTGTTAGCACATGATGCTTTTCCTAGTTTGTAGTATTGCAGATTTCTTTTCCTAGAGTTTAGGGAATTTGGTTTACTGAAACTAAGTAGTTGTTTAGTGGGGTTAGGATTCCACAAATTCTGTAAGTCTAAATGAGGTTACTTAACGTATTGAATAAAGTACCTAGAAACTTCTCTGCACGTTGTTTTCAGTTTCTTTTCTCTTCTTTTATTTCCCTGTTATTTTTCTTGTGATTTCTGAGCTTTCCATCCTGTTAAGTTCCACATTTGGTATCAGAGCCAGCACAATGAATGACCTTCAAGTAGTTGGCGGAATTAAAAGGTTCAATAATCAGAATTATAAAACATGGAAAACTTGTATAATGTCCTATATGCAAGGCCAAGATCTTTGGGAAGTCAACGGAAGCGAAGTTGCACAATTAGAAGCAGAGGATGCAAATGGAACGTTGATAAAGTGGAAGATCAAAGTAGGCAAAGCAATGATTGCGCTAAAAACAACAATCGATGAGGATGTGTTGGAGCATGTCCATGATGCTAGATCACCAAAAAAAGCATGGGACATACTTGCTGCACTTTTCTCAAAGAAGAATGATACAAGAATGCAACTTTTGAAGAACGAATTGTTATCATTTGATCAACGTGATTTAACGATTGTCCAATACTTCCATAGAGTCAAAGATATGCCGTGAAATTTCAGATTTGGATCCTACTGCGCCAATTTTAGAAACCAGGGTAAAGCGAATTATTATTCATGGTTTGAGACTTGAATTCAGAGGATTTGTTACTGTTGTATAGGGATGGCCAACACAACCATCACTTGTGGATTGAAAATTTGCTAACTGGTCAAGAAGCCATGACAAAGCAAATGGCAGGACTCTCGGTGAAGAATGAGGAAGAAGCCCTCTACACCAACAAAAGTAGGAACATCAAGCATCAAGCTGCTAGTGGGTCTAAAAAGAAAAGTTTTCAGAGAGATGAAAATTTTCACTCAAGGGGAGTTCCAAAGAATCAAAGGGAAGATTAAAGATTCGAAGGGAAGTGTTACAATTGTGGGAAGAAGGGTCATATGGAAACAGAATGTTGGTTCAAGAAACAACCAGTGGAAAGTAACGCTGCTACCTCAAATCCAAACGAGAATAGTGAAGATGTTTGGCATGTTAAAGCCTTTTTTGCTATTGAAAAGGAGGATTTAGCACTTACAACGACAATATCTAAATCAATTGATTATGAGAATGACTGAATCGTTGATTCGGGTTGTGCAAATCATACGACATGTGATAAGAAAAAGTTGCAGAATCTGTTAGTGTACAAGGGTAGTCGAGTTGTGGTGATAACCAATGATTCAAGATTACCGATAACTCATATTGGTAAGATGTCAGTTTCTCTTCAACCAGGGGCTAACCAGATGTCACTTCAAAATGTCTACCATGTTCCTGGTATGAAGAAAAACTTGCTTTCAGTGTCACAATTAACAACAAGTGGAAACTACATTCTATTTGGTCTTGATGATGTGAGGATATAACAAGATCTCAAGAACCTAGAAAAGCCAATTATAAAAGGGAGGAGATTAGAATCAGTGTATGTGATGTCTGTAGAGTCTGCATATGTAGAGAAGACAAAAAATAATGAGACTGCAGATTTGTGGCACATGAGATTGGCTCACGTGAGTTATTCCAAGCTAAATGTGATGATGAAGGAGTCAATGGTCAAGGGTCTTCCCCAACTTGAAGTAAAACCATACGTTGTTTGTGCAGGATGCCAGTATGGTAAAGCTCACCAGTTGCCGTTTGAAGAATCCAAATTTAAAGTCGATGTACCATTACAATTAGTTCATTCGGATGTGTTTGGACCGGTAAAACAATCATCAATTGGTGGAATGAAGTACATGGTGACTTTTATTGATGATTTCTCTAAGTATGTTTGGGTTTTCTTTATGAAAGAAAAATTAGATTCTTTTTCTAATTTAAAGAGTTTAAGAAAAGTGTTGAGGGAGAAGTCAGCAAGAAAATCCATTATTTAAGAACAGATAATGGAGGGGAATACAACTCAGTTGAGTTCTCTCAATACCTAAGGGAATGCAGAATTCACCATCAATATACTTGTGCCTACATGCCCCAGCAAAATGGCATTGTAGAGAGGAAAAATAGACACTTAGCAGAAATATGTAGTACTATGTTACATGCCAAGAATGTCCCAGGAAGATTTTGGGTAGAAGCAATGAGGACTGCATCATTTGTCATTAACAGGCTTTCTCAACAAAGGTTAGGTTATCTTTCAACTTTTGAAAAGTTGTGGAATATGAAAGCTAATGTCAGTTATTTGCGAGTGTTTGGATGTGTATGCTATGTTTTTATACCTGATCAGTTACGTAGCAAATTGAACAAGAAAGTTGTTAAATGTATTTTTATAGGCTATGATAATCAAAGAAAATGGTGGAAATGTAGTGACCCTACAACTGGAAGGTGTTATACATCACGACATGTTGTATTTGATGAAACCTCTTCATGGTGGTCTACACAAAAAGAGATATTACCAGAACAAACAGATCTGAGATATAAGTTGCAAATTACTTATTTTCGATCAAGTGAAAATGCCGATGTTGAACAAGGCGCAACTCATAACTTTGGGCAATCAATTGTTCACCAGCCAACATGTGAAGGCAGTGAAACTAATGAAGGAGAAGTACGTACCAGTTGTTCCACATTTTGAGACGAGAAGGTCAGAACGAACTCGGAGGCAAAACCCCAAATATGCCAATGCATCAATAATAAAAGATGAATTTGGAAAAGAACCCAAAAGCTTTGAAGAAGCAGCTCAAAACTTTGCGTGGACTAGAGCAATTGAGGAAGAGATTCTCTTATTAAAACAAAATCAAACTTGGGAACTTGTACCGAAGACAAAAGATGTGAAACCTATATCATACAGATGGGTTTATAAAATAAAATGCCACACAGATGGATTGATTGAGAGGCATAAAACTCGTTTGGTAGCTCAGAGATTTACTCAAGAATATGGTTTGGATTATGATGAAACCTTCAGTCTAGTGGCAAAGTTGACAACTATGCGAGTCTTACTTGCACTTGCAGCGAGCAAAGATTGGAATATGTGGCAGGTGGATGTCAAAAATGCATTTTTACATAGGGAACTAGATAGGGAGATTTACATGGTTCAACCAATGGGTTTCCAGAATCAAAAGCACCCTGGGTATGTTTGTAAGCTGCGGAAGACGCTCTATGGATTGAAGCAATTGCCAAGGGCCTGGTATGGTAAAATTGCTGATTTTTTAACCCAAAGTGGCTATTTTATTACATCTACAGATTCAAGCTTGTTTGTCAAAGTCGATGGAGAGAAGCTATCCATAGTACTAGTATATGTCGATGATTTGATTATAACTGGTGATAATGAAGAAGAAATTGTTCAAACGAAGGAAAATGTATCTGTCCGATTTCATATGAAAGAACTTGGAAAACTTAATCATTTTCTTGGTCTAGAGGTTGATCGTACTCAAGAAGGAACTTTTCTTCATCAACAAAATTATTCCAGAGACTTGTTGAAGAAATTTGGAATGTTGGAGTGCAAGCCAGTAGCAACTCCAATTGAACCAAATGCCAAGATGTGTGTACATAAAGGAAAAGATTTAGAGGATGTGACGATGTATCTGCAATTGGTAGGTAGTCTTATTTATCTAACTCAGACTCGACCTGATATTTCTTTTGCAGTTGGTGTCACGAGTCGCTACATGCACAAGCCAAAGAAGCACCATATGGAGGCTGTCCGATGAATTCTAAGATATGTGAAAAATACAATTAGTTATGCCCTATTATAAGAAAGGTGAAAAATGCAAGTTGGTTGGTTACTGTGACTCGAAATATGCAGGAGACCATGATACTCGTCGTTCAACTACTGGCTTTGTGTTTAAGCTTGGAGCTGGAGCAATTTCATGGTGCAACCAAAGGCAGCCAACAATGTTGTTGTCAACAACGAAAGCAGAGTATCGAGCAGTAGCTCAAGAAAGTGTATGGCTCATGCGGTTGATGAAGGATTTACAACAACTAGTTGACTATGTAGTTTCTTTGTACTGTGACAATCGATATGTTTGGCTGAAAATCATGTTTTTCATGCAAGGACGAAGCATGTTGAAATACATTACCATTTCATCAGGGAAAAGTTGTTACAAGGAGAGATTGACCTGAAGCATATTAACACAGAGAAACAAATCGCAGACTTGTTCACAAAAGGCTTAAGTGTTAATAAATTTGAAAGTTTCTGTCAGCAACTAGGCATGGCTAAGACGATGGCTAATGTCGAGAGGAGATGTTAAAGTCGTGCAACATCAGCTTATTTTTCTAGTCTTACTAAGTCTTGGCAGTAGCTATTTTTTAGTTAGTTGTTACTCTGTTATTTTGTTAGCACATGATGCTTTTCCTAGTTTGTAGTATTACAGATTTCTTTTCCTAGAGTTTAGGGAAATTGGTTTACTGAAACTAAGTAGTTGTTTAGTGGGGTTAGGATTCCACAAATTTTGTAAGTCTATATTAGGCTACTTAACGTATTGAATAAAGTACCCAAAAACTTCTCTACACTTTGTTTTCAGTTTCTTTTCTCTTCCTTTCTTTCCCTGTTATTTGTCTTGTGATTTCTGAGCTTTCCATCCTGTTAAGTTCCACACACTTAACATCACCACATCCATATTATATTTAATAATATTTTTATTTTCACCACGATGTTTAAGTGTTTAGTAATAATTTTCACCAGTCATATTTTCTCTGTCCAATAATAGTTATAAATTATTGGCTTGACACATACCTTAAGAACAATAAATAATAGGATAATGCTTTGGGAAATGTATCAAATATTGAATAGTATTTAATAGCAAGAGTAAAATAGATAAAAAATGATAAATTATCTCTTGATTTTTACCAAATGAAAATTCCATTGAGAATGATTTGGAGCTTGGAAATCGAGGTGATATGAACACAAGTTCAGGTGATAGAGTTTTTGGTACACCTATAAAAACAACACAACATCAGAGGTAGAAGAATCCAAATTTGATGCAGCAAGTCGATATTTCTGGCATTGGGAATTTTAATCATGAATCTTTAAATGAGGTCCCCCAACATGTTGAAAAATCGGTACATCAAGCCAAGGAAATTGTAGTTTCAACTGCTATGAATATAAGTGAGGACGTTGATGGCTCATTAGGAATAATGCTGGACAAGGATTTGAACAAAGGGAGAGGAACTTGCAGCAAAGAGAACTGTAACATGGTTATACGTAGGAAGGTATCATCTAATGTTTCTCTAGGTTCGCGAAGTAATTCCTCAAATGACCTACTATGCCAAATAGTTTTGATGCTTTCTTGAAGGATACCGAAAAAGATGGTAATGTTATGGCTCCAACATTACACAATTATAATCCTGAAGTAAATAAGATTATTCAAGAATGTGAGGCTACCATGACACTCAAATCCAATTTAGCGATCAAGGCACCCATAGTCACTTTGAGCAACTTAGCTCACGAGGTCCCTACCCAATCTTTGAAGTCGTTTAGAGAACTTCAAGGTGAATCTGGATAGCTCATTTTGTCCAAAGGAAATGACAAAAATTTGGTGAAAGGTATGTCATCACTTTCTCAAGCTAATCTCACAAATAATTTGATTATTTCAAAGGAAAATCAGGGGGAGAGGAGTGCTCCTAGGTGGGCTGATTTGGTTGATGAAGAAGTGAAGGTCTCACCTCCTATTTTGAATGGAAAATTAAGTCCACAAGCTTTAGAATTTGTACCTAAAAGTGTGATTGCAAAAAAGAATGAAGTAGAGGCCTTAGCATCAGGAGTTAATCCCACTAATGCTTATGCTATTGATTTGGGTGATGATTCTTTTGATGAGGATGAGGAAGATAATATAATGTTTTGATAAAATGGCTACACTATTAAAAGACTGCTAAAAAATGACGGAAGTAAAAGCAACGGACGGCGTCGCTCCTAAAAGTGACGCCATTAGCCACAATGTCCGCTTTTTAATAATTTTTTTTTAATATTTTTAAAAAAAGTGACGGACAACATTGCTTAGTCCGTCGCTTTTTTTTGCGGATTTTTGTGCCAAATATATATATAATCAATAATTAATTATTGTTTATAGATAGCGACGCAGTCTGTCACTTTTTATTAAAAATAATTATTTATAAATTAAACAAAAGCCACGCCGTCCGTCGGTTTTTATTAATTTTAATTGTTTAATTAATTTTTAAAGGGAAAAGGGTCAAATATTCCCCTAAACTATTTGAAAAGGTCTAGATATACCCCCCGTTTAAAGTTTGGCTCAGTCGTGCCCTTGTCGTCCAACTTTTCGTCTAGATATGCCCTTATGGGCATTAAAATGCCAAATGGAATTGTCATTTTTACATTACCACGTGACATTTATATTAAAAGGAAAAGGGTCAAATATACCCCTAAACTATTCGAAAAGGTCTAGATACACCCCCCTTTTAAATAAACTACCCGACCCGTTTTCAACATTTTTTTAAATTTTTTTATTTTTTTTGGGTAAATCCCAAAAATGAGTAATTGACTAATAAAAAATAGGAAAAATATGAAAAAATATATATATAATTTATGCCAAAAATTCGCAAATAAATATACTAACCTTAAATTCAACAATTTCAACAATTTTATTAAATTTTTATTTTTTTCGATAAATCACGAAAATGAGTAATTGATTAATAAAAAATATGAAAAATATGAAAATGACTTTATAATGAATTTTTAGGTTATATTTTTCATATTTTTTATTAATAATTACTCATTTTCGGGATTTATCGAAAAAAATAAAAATTTTAAAAAATTGTTGAATTTAAGGTTACTATATTTATTTGTGAATTTTTGGCGTTAATTTTATCTTTTTTTTTCATATTTTTCCTATTTTTTATTAGTCAATTACTCATTTTCGGGATTTACCGAATTTTTTTTGTTGAAAATGGGTCGGATAGTTTATTTAAAAGTGGGGTATATCTAGATGTTTTCGAATAGTTTAAGGGTATATTTGACCCTTTTCCCTTTAATATAAATGTCACGTGGTAATGTAAAAATGACGTGGCAATTCCATTTGACATTTAACGCCCATAAGGGCATATCTAGACGAAAAGTTGGACGGCGAGGGCACGAGTGAGCCAAACTTTAAACGAGGGGTATATCTAGTCCTTTTCGAATAGTTTAGGGGGATATTTGACCATTTTCTCTTTTTTAAATAAGCGACGGACAACATCTTTATGTCCGTCGCTTCTTGGTCAAAATATATGGTCAAATATTTTAAGAAAGCGACGGACAGTGTCTCTTAGTCCGTCGCTTTTTGGTCAAAATGTTGGTCAAACATTTTTAAAAAAAGCGACGGACATAGAGACGCTGTCCGTCACTTTTTATGAAATATCTAAAAACAGATCCGCGATTTTCCCCCATTTCTCCATTTCCCCATTTGTGAAATCTCCTCCTTCTCTCCACTCCTCACCACTACCACTACGTCGCTGCTGCCGCCGAACCCATTTGTAACATCTTGCAACTAGAAAGAACTAGAAGGAAGTTTAAAATCTGGAAATAGTTACTTTTGGAAAGAATGAGGAAATTTGGAAAATTTTAAGTAAGTTAAAGTGAGTTTTTGGTAACCTTCAAATGGTCATAATTCCTAGCTCAGGATGATTTAGGTGTGATTCTAGATATAATTGGAACGCCCTTGGAATTATCTTTCCAACGCCGCCAAGTTTGCCCGATTTCGAGTTCGTATGAGTAAGTTATGCCCTTTGGAATTAGGGATGTTGGATTAAGGAAAGTCCAATCCAGATTTAGAGGGGTATTTTAGTCTTTTCCTTTCCCTATAATTTTAATCCATTTTTAGGATTTTAATATGGGTCAAATCAGATTTTAGTCAGTTTTAGAATTTGGAATTTCACGCTAGGGCTAAGAAGAAAGGAGAAGAGAAAAGAAGAAGGAGAAAAAGGGTAAATTCATCAAGATCGATCAAGAAAGTTGGTGTTTTGCCAAGGATTTACTTCTATCAGGTATGTGAGGCTCTCATAACGTTGGTATCGTTCTCCCACGTGCCAAGCATATTAATTTCAGTTTGGATTCGTCCTAAAAGCATTTGAATATTGATGATTTTGATATCTATTCTTGAATTCATATAATGTTCTTGAATTTGACTGAGTTGGGAAGTTTCTGAGTTCGTTACGTTGCATTATAGAGTCGT